>WBMZ01003030.1:0-36786 GCA_013400975.1 Atrichornis clamosus
GGAGGATGCGGGGGATGCGGGGGGTGCGGAGGATGCTCCGCCCGGCGCCGCACACGCGGCTACGTGACCCCGGCACTCGGCTCCGGACACAGCTCCTGGCTCCCCGAGCTTGGACTCGGGCACAGCTGCCCTCGGAGCTCTGCTCCGGACACACGGTACCGACCTCCGAGACCCGGCCCCAGCACCGGCGTCCCAGGGATCGCACACGCAGTTCCTGTCCCCCGTGGCTCGGCTCCGGACACAGCTCCATCCTCCCGGGTCTCGGACCCGGCCACAGCTCCTGCCCCGCGGAGTTCGGGCCCGGCCACCGGGTACACAGCTCCGGCCCCCTTGGGCACGGACACACGGCTCCGTCCCCCGGGACTCGGACCCCGTCCCCGCAGGGCTCGGACACGGACACAGCTCCGGACAACCCGGACGCGCGGGTCCCGCCGCTGGCTGTGTGCGTTAAGGGGAGATAAAGGGACGGGTTTCACCTCTGGTTCAGTAAAGGACTGTGAGAGGCTGGGTGAGACCTGGGGGGCAGGAGACAGAAATGTTCCTTACCTGTGCTGAATAAATATTAACCAAACCCCAAAGCCTTGCAAGAGGCTGCCTGGCAGCTGGGGGCTACCCATGGCGAGCCAGCATGAAGGACAAAGGGAAATGGCTTTAAACTGCCAGAGAACAGGGTTAGATGGGATATTTGGAAGAAATTCTTCCTTGGGAGCTTGGTGAGGCCCTGGCACAGGTTGACCGGAGAAGCTGTGGCTGCCCCATCCCTGGAAGTGTCCGAGGCCAGGTTGGATGGGGCTTGGAGCAACCTGGGATAGTGGGAGGTGTCCCTGCCCATGGAATGAGATGAGCTTTAAGGTCCTTTCTAGCCCAAACCAGTCTGTGAGTCTCTGATGTGCTTCCATAGCACTGCTTGTCCCGGCAGCCACTGCTTCAAGAGTGCTGAGACGACCCCAAACCCACCCTGAGCCCTTTCCCAGTGAGCAGGAGAACCTTTCCCACCCTGCTCCAAGCCAGAGGAACCAGCAGGCCGGTGCCAGCATTTTTTATTAAAAGCTGCTTACCTAGTTACTAACACAGGGCTTTGAAAGAGCGAGCTCCAGAGGTTAATTGTGGCAGTCCATAGCATGAGTGAGTGATGGGCAACTCCCTTGTTCCCAGCACAAAAGCTGGGGCCTTTCCTTTTCATTCCTGTCCCTTGTTTCTGCCTGTGCTGAATGACCTTACTCTATTTCTCTTTTCTGCTCCAATCCCCTCTTTTGATAGCACTTCTGGTTTGGTATTTTAAAAATTTTTTAACTTCCCTTCGCTCCATTTTGATCACATGCCTTACCAACCTGTGTCTGACTGCAGCAGCAATAGTGGGAATGTGCTGTTGGCCAGGAGACAGCCCTGTCCCCTTCCCTGCTCCCCCAAAAACCAGCATGGGATTAGGGCAGAGAGCTGGGCTGCCTCCAGCCTCAGCCCTTTGCAGCACTTCTAAGCTGTTTAGCAAGGGTGAAAGGTGTCCACTGTTAATTTGCTTTCAAATGCTGACACTTGAGCTTCCTTCATTCCCAAGGGAAGGCAGCAATGCCCTCACCCTTACTGCCTGGAGGATGAGAAGGAAATACTGGACAAAGGCACTTGGTTGAGGCACAGCAAGCTCGAGCCATGAGGAACCCTGAGATGAGACCCTGCGGAGCTGGCAGCAGTGAGCAGGGCCAATGATCGGCATCTCCGAAGCGGCTGGTCCTGAGCAGCTCATGAATCCCAATCCTGAGGGGGCCAGGAAGCCCCAACGAGTCCGTGGTTACTTTGGAAAGCGTTAGCCTGGGCACACGCTGATCCTGAAACATGGAGCACCCGCTGGGCAGTGCCGACTGCCAGCCCCAGGCTCTTCTCCTCCTTCCTTCTGCAGCACCACGGGCACCCAGAGCCTGTGTCGGACTCCTGGCTCCGGGGCAGGCTCCCCCCAGAGACGGCTTTCCCAGTAGTATGTGACCCTGATCCACAAGGGACTCCCTTTCCCCCCCCCCCCCCCCAAACCCCCCCCCCCCCCCCAAATCTGTGGTGAATATTTCTAGCTTCTAGAGTTTCCAAAGGGAATACTCCCTGTGTGCTAAGAACNGCCTCCCAAATCCCCCTCCCGCCCCCTTCCCCTGGTTTATAGTGTTGCCCACGAGGCAGGTGGTGCTGCAGTGGCGGGGTCTGGGAGAACCTCTCTTCCCACCATGCCTTCCCAGCACCCTCCCAGTGTCTTGGAGAAAGGGGGCTTGTAGCGCCTCTGTGATTCCCAGTGTCTGCTGGGGGCTTGGCAGGCTGCCTTAGGTCTGCTTCTTTTCCCATTCCTGCAGAGAAAGGAAGAAAAAAGGGGATGAGGAGACATCGCTGGAAAAGCAAACACTGAGCCCTTCAAGGGTATCCCTCCCTACTGGGGGCTTTGGATCACCTCAGCATCTTCCAAGGCAGGGATCACTGCTGCCCTGGGCATTGTAGAGCTTTCCTCCCTTCCCACCCAGTCCTGCACTTCCCAAATTTCCCCATAACCTGGGCTCATGCCAGCAGCAAGTGCTGCTGTGCTGGGTCAGCCTGGCTGCAGGGAACCTTGGCAGCTTTGGGGTAGGGAGAATTCCCAGTGCCCAGCTTTTATGGCCAAGCAAGGGGGGGACAGGACAAAGACTGAGAATTCCCATGGAGCCAGGGAGGAGAGGGAGAGCGAAGCAGGACCTTGGCCTTCCGCAGCACGTTGCCCTTGTTGGCAGGGATGATGGAGGGACTTCTCTTCCTCAGCTCGGCTGCACAATTAACGGGGACCAAGTGCTCAGGGGGGTTCCCGTTTGGCTTGTTTGCAGTTTCCTGTGGAAAAGGGGGGAGCAAGAAAAAAAAGGGTTTAAGAGACCCAGGAAGCATTGAAAACCAGATTTAAAAAAAAGCACAAACTGTAATGAGGTAAAAAAATCAATGTGGCCCAATTATTTCACACGCCTCTGTCCACAATGGGACAAAGCCACAGGGATGTCCCCTCTTCCCTGTGCTGCTCCTAACACCCCAACCACTGTTTCTTGCAGAAGTTGGAGCTGTGAGTGAGGAAAAAGGGCTGCATACCCCATTCTCAGCCTTGCTGGTCACGGCCAGCCCCAGGGCCGGCCCTCCCGCCAGCGACTGCTTCAGCTGCTCCTTCACTTGGGTCAGCTTGAGCTCCAGGTCGACTCGAGACTCCTCCTTCTGCCGGCACTGCTCCTCCAGCACGGCCACCCGCTGCTCCAGCTCCTGCAGCTTCGGCCCTGCTGGCACAATCACCCAGCTCAGAATCATCCCTGATTCTCCTGGGGATCAGGCTCCGAGGACGGAGAATCCACCCACCCTCCTGCATGGGGACACTAGATGGGGCTGCCAGCCCGGCAGAGCGCTGCAGCCAGCCCGGCTCACGGCCACATGGTCACGGCCAGCCCAGCGTCCCTGTGCCAGCCCAGCGTCCCTGTGCCAGCCCAGCTCTGTGCCCAGCTCTGCCTGGGAGCAGCCGCAGCGCTCGGAGGGCCCCGACCCACCCGTGCTGCCCTTCATGGCTTCCCGCAGCTCTCGCTTCTCCTTCCGCAGCAACGTCAGCTCGCTGCGGATCGATGCTTTCTCCTTCTCCAGCTTCTCCTTCTCCGTCAGGAACCGCCTGGCATCCTCCTCGGCCCGGTTCTTGCCGTACCGGTACTGGTTGGCACCTGCAGGCACGGGGAGAGCCCATCACGAAGGGCTGCACCGATGGCACCGCGGTCCAGCGGAGCTGGCACAGCACAACCCACGCCGTGTGCCTGGGGATCCCTCTGGAAAACAGCCCCCTCCCGCACGGGGAGGGACCCCTGGAGAGGTTTGTGGCCGAGGACTCACTGGACGCGTGTCTCTTCACTTTGACTTGCGGGTCCACCCGCCGCGATTTCTCGCTGCAGGACGAGGCGTGGCGCTTCACCTGGGCCCCGCCCGGCCGGCCCGGCTCCTCCTCCGCCTGCGGGGATGGGAGGGAGAGGGTGCTGAGACACCCGCGGGGACATCCCAGCCCGCCCAAGGCTCCCTGGGGCACCTTCTGTGCCACTGTGTGGGGAGAGGGCGAGCCATGAAGTCCTGCTCACCTGGACCTTCTCGTAGGGGACGTCATCGTACACCACACGGGAGGCGTCCGGCCGGTGATCTGGGGAGGAGCTGGCCCACCTGCAGGACGAGGGATGGGGTCTTCCTTTCCAGGACATCCTTGCCAGCCTCCCAGGGAGCCCTTCCCGCATTGCTCTCCCAACTTCACTCATGAGTCTACCCTCCCCTACCACACGGATTTCAAGCCCTTCATCAGCACTAATGAAACATTTTGTGCTTGCCATCCTGTCCAAGCAAAACAAGCCCCGGGGCACTGGCTGTCCCTGAGATGACAGCCACAAACCTCATCCCAGCCCGTGCCCTTTGCAGGGAAGTCCGCAGGGCTAAGGATCACCGTGCCCAGCCCAACGCAGCCCCTGGCGCAGCAGGAGCACGGCCTTACAGGTAGGAGTGCCTCACAGCCGTCACTATGTTGGCAATCGTCTCCACATCCACGTAGTCGTAGTGCAAGGCCTCTGGTGCTGTCTGGGAGCCCGTCTCCACCAAAAGGAGACCCAGCCAGCGACCCAGGTCTTCGGAGCAGCTTGCCTGCAGGAGAGAGGAAGGGTTGGGGTGCATGCCCGGCTCCCAGCCCCTCGCTGCCTCCCAAGGCAAAGTCCCGCTGTGCAGAATCACCCTCTGTGCACAAAGAGTGTGTGCAAGACTTAGGAAGATTCAACAGTTAAGCACACAGGCACGTGAAGGAACCACAGTCCCAAACCCTAAACCACCCTTCAACCTCCCTGCTCCAGCCCTGCTCCTACAAGTTCCTGCGTGGCTGCCCCCAGCTCACCCAAACGATGCCCTGAGCTTTCCAGGGGAGGAGAAAACAAGGCACTGCTTACACGAGAGTGTTGATCATCCCAAGGGATGCTCCCCCAGCCTGGCAACCCACTCCTCACAGGCCCATCCCACCCTGCCCGTCCCGCTCACCTCCAGCGCCGTCACCTCCTGCCCGTGGCGCAGGATGCGGAAGGCAAAGGGGTGCTTGGGGCCCAGCCCAGGGACCACCTCGCAGCCCCGCAGGACAATGGCGTTCACGTGTGTCCGCAGGTCCGTGCGGTCCTTGTGGAAGTAGAGGGTGTTGCCCTTCAGGCGACACCAGCGCTCCTTCCAGCACTGGTTCACCAGCACGCTGAGGTAGCCTGGGGGTGGCAGGGGAGGGAAGGGCATCAGCGCCTGCTCGGCTGGACCTCAGGCAGGCCTGGATGAGACGTGGCTGCCCAGAGGTTACGGCACGGCTTCCTGCTCATCCAGCCCTTCCGTGCCCCAGTTTCCCCCCAGAGAACCAGCTGGGACATGCTGGGCCCAGGTGAGCTGCCAGCTCAGTACCACCCAGTGCCCCAAGCCTGTTTTCTGGGATAGGGGGGACCGCGTGCCCCTTCCCCTTCCCATCATGGGAATTTGCAGAGCCAGGACTGGGCAGCATCCCACAGCCTGTGGCAGGGTCACAGCAAGCTTGTCCCCACCCCTTGCCCACTACAGCCACGCTGGGGGAAGGACATCACTCCTCACTGCTCCCACTCCCAACTTGAGCCGAGCCCCATCCTTGCCCCCAGCCCGCACGAACCGCAGCAGGGGATGTCCTCCTCGGTGGAGGAGGTCTGCGTGTCCTCGGGGGAAGGCTTCTTCTTGGAGAAGCTGATGATCCTGGTGATCTTCTTCCCCGCTGCCCGGCTCATCGAGCCCTTCAGGTCAGCCAGGCCGCTCTTTTTGCCTTTCCCTGGAAGGAGGACAGGGTAGCTGTGTGCCCCTGGCGCATTCCCAGCATCCCGCCTGGCTGCAGAGGAAGCTCCCAGCCGTGCTGCACACAGCTGGCCCCGGCTGGGTGGGCAGCTGGGGCAGGGGCTGTACCGTGCTCGCCGTGCTCTCTGCGCGTGGCCGGGGAGCCGGAGTCACCCATGGCCACACTGTCCGAGTCGGAGGTGTGCTTCTCCTGGGACAGTCTCTGTGGGAGGAGCAGAGCAGCACCCCATCAGCAGCGTCCCCCAGCAATGGCCACTGCCAGCCCTTCACCCGCTGCACGGGGCTGGCACATCCCCCAGAGCCAGCGCAGCCCAGTTTCTGTTCCCCTTCCCCAGCCCTGCAGAGCTGCTGTGAGAATGGACAGGGCTCCGTGTGCAGCCCCAGGATTTCGGGGCTCCTCCAGCCCTGCGTTGCCTGCAGCAGCCCCACACAGGCCCTTAGAAACCATCACCTTATCCAGGTCCATCTTGCACGGCATCACTGGGGAGGTGGGGGCTTCCATCCCGCCCGCCGCCGGACTGCTGGCTTCCTTTATCACCTGCAGAGACAGCCCCGGTAGTCACTTAAAAACGACCTGAGGGCCAGGGCTGCCCTCCCTGGCTCGGCTCCTTCACTGCCAGAGCCAGGCTGAACCACGGGGAGAAGTCCTGGTCTCCACAGCACAGGGCAGCAAACCTTGCTCAGGGCAAAAGCTTGGCTTGCCTGAGGGACTGCCCACTTTCAGAACTTCAACCAGTTCTGTGGGTTTTGTCAGCGATTTTGGAAATCTCAGAGCCAGCATCACCCCGCCAGCACAGGACACCTCGTGACCCCGTTTTACAGGCAGGCACAGCGTGCCGTGTCCGGGCTGTGTAAAACAACCCTGTCCTCCCACATTTGGGGTGACAGCTGCTTTTGTGGTGTGCTCAGAGGCTCCTTTCCCACCCGCGGCCCCTTCCCCGCAGCCCCCACTTCCCGCCCCTGAACAAAGGCAGGAAAGGGCTCTGGGGAAGAGGAGGGGGAGAGCAAACATCCCCACCAGCCCGGGGCTATCAGCGCCGGAGACGCCCAGGCCCTGGGAAGCGGCTCCAGCCCCTCCAGCCGGTAAGAGACAGGAGCAAAGCCTCTTTCCCCTTCCAGGGAGGCAAAGCCTTTCCCAGGGCAGACATCACCCCGTGTGAGGCAGGGAGGATGCCGAGGAGAGTCTGCGGATCCCCGGGAGGAGCAGGGGAGAGCCGTGGTACCTTGAGCCACTCCTCAGCCTGCTCCTTGCTCTGCACAGCCAGCACCAGCGCCTCGGCCCCGGGCAGCGAGAACCGCAGCTCGTGCTTCTTGCGCCGCCCGTCCTTGGGGACATAAATGACGTTGCAGGTGCTCAGGGGCACCTCCACGTGTGGCTGCCGGTCCTTGGAGCTTTTGTAGCACTAGGGAAAGCAAAGAGAACTGCTGAGGGCTCAGCCAAAACCCGCCTGGCCGGCTGCCGTGCTGGGGGTGCTTCGGGCCTGGCGCCTCGCAGGTGGCACAGGGTCCCAGGGTCCCTCACTGGTGGCACAGGTGGAGGTGGCTCAGGCCTTGCAACAGCCTGGCTGGCAGAGAGTTGCAGGGTTTCCTCTTGCTCCGCGGTGTCCCAAAAAAAAGGGGAGCCCTCTGCACACGTGCAAGGGAAGTGAGGACAGCTGCTGCATGTGCTGCAGGGTAGTGGCAGCCTTGGGGCAAGGGCTTTGTGTGGATCGGGCTTTTTTCCTTCAGCTTGCACTCAACCACCCTCCTAACCCCTCCAGGGGTTTCTGTCCCTGCCAGCTCAGGCTCACCAGCAGCTTGCTGTCCCGGATGATGGTGAGCTGCTTGGCCCACTGTCCAAAGCGCTTCTTGCGCAGGAGGAACGCGCAGATCCGGCAATCCTTCACCAGGTTCATGGAGGCTTCCTCGGAGGGCCACTGGTGTGTCAGCTGCTGGCCCTTCCCCTCCTCCTCCTCCTCGTCGTACGACTCGTAGGAGCTGCTCATGGCATCCGAGTCATTGTCTGGAAGGAAGCAGGGGAGTCACCCCCAGAGGCACCCTGGGGCCCTGCCACGCACGCTCACACACTGCCAGGGCTCCCCGTGACCAGCTGGGCTGGGTGCCGGGATAAATGGATTCCATGTCGTCTGGAAACAGCAGTTTGGCCCCATCCATCTCCATTTCCCTTTGAATCCCAGCAGGATGCCTGTGGGCCGAGCGCCAGCCCCAGGTGCCTCTATCCAGAGCCCTGGGCTGGTTTATTTCTTTGCAAGGCTCAGACTCTGAAATCCTGGATTAAATCTCTACCTGCAGCAGAGGCTGATGTGCTGTCCCTCTGCCCCACACCTCCCAGGCTGGGCGGTTCTGCCACAGCCCTTCTCCACCGTGGCAGAGGGCACAGAGCTGCATAGGCAGGGACGTCCCTTCCCACGCTGGTGACAGACATGGCACTGATTACATCACGGGGCTCTGGCTTGTGTGACAAACAGACCCTCCTTACTGTACGCTCAGCAGCCTCTAACATGTGAGTGGTTTCCAGCTTCCACCCCACCCGCCCCCAGCCCACTGCTCAAGCCTCATCTCAGGCTGACTTTGCCAAAGCTCTCCCCACCCTGCTGGGAGCACTCAGATACCCACAGGAATTTTTTTGCTCCCCGTTTATCCTGGTGACGGGGTAGTTGCTGTCTGCATCCTCGTAATAGCCATCCTCGATGGAGTTGGGGGGGCTGGAGCTGTCTGCAGAGGAAGCAGAGGGAGGTGGGGGTGCTACACCTGGTTTTCCCTCATGGATGCTCCAGGCAGTGAGCCTGGGGCAGAGCCAAGCACACCCTCCCAGGGCATCTCAGCATCAGGTCCCCCCGTGGCTCTGATCTCTCCCCACCACCCCATTCCCAGGGAATCCCAAGCTGGAGCAAACAACTTGCAGTAACTGCAGTGGAATGGGAAGGCGACAGGAGTGATGCTGGTGGGAGCAGCGACAATTCCTTCCCCAGGATGAGCAGTCACACCCTCCAAGGGCTGCCTGTTTCTCCAGGCAGGTGGGGGCTGCAGTGGGCAGCTCGTGGGGCTCCCCCCACCCTCCTGCTGCCTGGGCACCGAGCGATGGAGCAGGACTCACTGCGGGAGGTGATGTACTCGGGGGCCTTGCCAGGGCCCAGGGGCAGGGCCTCCTCGTAGTAATCCTCAGGTGGGGGAGTGGTGGGCAGGGGAGGAGCAGGATCCACAGGAACCTATGGCAGAAACACCACCGGCATGAGCCAGGCAGCAGGAGGGTCAGGGGTCCCAACAGGGCACAGGAGAGGTCCCACCAAGCCACTGGCACCTCCCCAAGCAGGTGCAGAGCAGACCTGGCTCGTGGGCAGCCAGGGACTCACGGGTTTTGCAGCCTGGCTCCTTGCCAGCTCCAAGCCAACGCCGTCGCTGGTGTCCCCCTCCTCCTCCTGCATGTCCTGCAGGTCCCGCAGGTCACAGTCTGCCCGGGGTAAAGGAGAAGGTGAAGGGAGCGGGGAACCAGAGCTGGCCTCCCCGGCTGTGCCCTCCAGGGACCCCCAAGGCAAGCACCCGTGGCCCTTCCTTGGGAAGGTGCTGGGAGATGGCATCACTGCTGGGTGGATTCACGGCCAGTCCCCAGACAGCGACAAGGGAGTGGGAACAAGCACTGGGGGTGATGATGCCCACCCTGGGCACAAGGATACAGCTTTCTCCCTCCCTCCAGCAGGGACCCCAGGAGCAGCACTGCACCCACCCCGTGTGACCCCCGGGGCATCCCCCCAGCTCAGCCACACGTACCAAACTCCTCGAAGAGGGACTCCACGAAGCTGGTGCCATTGCCCAGGGACGCTGTGTTGACGTACATGTAGTCCACATCCTTCCCTGGAAGTGAGGGCGATGCCCTGAGCCTGGGGCAGGCACTGGCACCCCTTGTCCCCACAAACACCAAGCCAAGGACGCAGCCCAGCTCAGCCCACCAGAGCAGGGGAGAGGAGGAACCCCCAGGGATGCTGCTGCTCCCCCAGGAGAGCAGGAAGGGGGAAGGCTGTGAAGCCCCAGGTGCACAGTCCCGGCCTTCCCGCGGAAACCCCTGCGCTCAGCACAAACCCACGGCAGGAAAAGCTCTGGGAAGCGGCGTTTCCTCAGGGAGCAGCTCTCCCGTATCCATAGCAGGGCTGACGCCAGCTCTGCTCCCGGGGCAGGGAGGAGCTGGGAAGTGAAAGCAGGGAGCGAAGGTGCAGGTGCTGAGTACTGGGCTCATCCTGGGTTTTGGTCAGGACACCCCCAGGGCAGGTGCTGGGGACACCCACTGCCCCCGGGAACAGCCCCTGGACACCAGAGGAGAGGGACACAGACCTGCAGGAGGCTGCAGCTTCTGCAGGATGGTGGAGACTGCCAGCTTCTTCTCCTGCGTGGTGGCACTCAGGTACTCGTGGTCCAGCAGCTTGAGCAAGACGCTGAGCTCTGGGAGGAGCTGGTCCAGCACTGGGGGAGCAGGAAAAAGCCCATCAGCCAGGGGGATGTCAGGATGCTGGGGTTAAGACAAGGCAAAATGGGCTGGAATCCCTGGGTGTGGCAGAGCCCAGGATGAGGGATTTTCCCAGCTGGCCTGGCATGGCTCAGGCAGTGTTTGCTGAGTGCTCTTTCCATGGACAAGCTCTTCCACCTGCACAGAGACCCCAGGATGAAGCCTGAATGGAAACACCAGCTCCACAGGCTCCTGGACCTCTATCAAAGGGCTCAGTACACATATTTTTCCACACAGATAAAACTACACCTCCGTTTGCCTCAGCCTGTGCCACTGCTGCTGGTGCCCCTTCGCTGTGCCGGGTGCTGGGAGATGACAGAAGGAAAGAAGGAAAGGAAATCCAGATGCCATCTCCAGAGCCATGGCAATGCCCCCCAGAGATGTTCTCCCACCCCTCGTCTGCTGAGGGACGTTCTTGCCGTGCTCAAACCACCAGTTTTTCCAGAGAAAAAGCACACAGCAGCTCAGGGGTACCTGTGTGGCAAAGGTCCTGAAAAACACTCTGACTTTCCACGTCAGAGAGAGCTACAAAAAAAATTCATCACTGCAGGCAGCATTTACAGTGATGGCAGCAGCTGACTGAGAGAAAACACCACGGCCAGGGGTGGGAAGGACGGGGAGGATTTGAACAAGGAGAGGTCTGGGCTCCAAATCACTCACGAGCTCCCACCCCCCCACTTCTGCACGTGCACTGACATCCTCATCCCAGGTCTCTGCCTTATCTCCTCCCAGCAGGATAAGACAAAAAACCTGAGCTGGATCCAAAGTCAAGCCTCTGTCCTACCAGGCACCTGCACTGGCCTCCAGGGGAGCTCCTGCAGGATCCAGCACCTGCAGGAGATGGCCTGCATTGGAGAGGCCAAGCCCAGGGACATGAGCAAACCTGGAGCTCCAGAGGCTACAGAGGGCAGAAAGAAAGCTGAAGTTTCTTCCAGTGCAGGCATGGGCAGGATCCCTCCTCTTGGCAGCCACCGAAAGTCCTGTCAGTGCAGCTGGAGTGGCACACAGCTGGCTCTGGGTCTCCAGGGACAGAAGGAGAGGCCGAGGGTCACTGCAGAGGCAGCTCGGATGTGCTGACTGAGGGGGATGGCTCGAGGGAGGGGACAGCGTGTGTCCCAGAGCATGGGGACACCCTGCCTGGGCTGTCCCTGCCCCCACTGCTGCCCTTGGCAGAGCAGGGCTGGGCAGCAGCGAGGGGCTGGCACGGGGTGTATTTCCCAGGAAGGATGCTGTGCTACTGATGGGATCCTCCTTCCTCATGTACAGAAAGTGGAGCCAGTCTGGCACTGCTGCCCAAAGCAGCACAGTAAAACCAACTGGTGTTTCCGAGGGGTTTGGAGCCCAGCACGAGCGAGTTGACGTGGAGCAGTGCCAGCCAAGATGAGCCCCTGGGCACGGAGACAGCGAGTCCAGCCCCAAATCGCCACCGTCCCAGGACACGAGGCAGGATGTGGCTCACAAGGCTCTTCCTGCCTCCCTAGATTCTATCTCCACTGACCTTCTGCTTCCTCCTCCCTCCCCAGTGCCAAGCTAAACAGCAGCCTCGGCCCTTTTGGCCAGAGCATCAACCAGTGCCCATCTCCCACGGGCAGGCCAAGCCAGGACAGGGAGCCTCAGGCAGCAGGAGAAGCCTCAGCACTGCTCCAGGAGGAACAAGCAAGCCTGGGGACCTCTACACATCCCCCAGACCGTGGGGAAGGAGAAGGCAACCCCAGGGAGTGGGATTCCTGCTCCCTGAGCTGGGACAACATCCCACAGCCAAGAGGCAGCCACAGGACACAGGTCCCGCTGATGCTGTGCTCGCTGGCCCTCAGCAGCTCCCACTGCTGTGCTGGGGACCTGCTCTGGCCAGGTGAGAGCCTCGTGTGTGCTGTGTGAGGCCAGGCAGCCAGCTCCCGCGGCCCCTGCGCAGAGGCAGGGAGGGAGGGGAGAGGGGCAGGTCCTCCCTGGGGTGTTGCAGAGTGCAGCACCGGCAGGATGGGGTCAGGCTCCTGCTGGTGGTCTCCAGCCAGGTGAGACACCTTCCATGCAGGGCTTGGTGGGGCAGGGGACTACAAGAAAGGAGCTGGGACAAAAAGCAACATTTCCCCTGTCCCCCAGCACCTGCAAGGATCCAGGGAGTCACCCACCTTCCTGCTGCCCCAGGAGCTCCCACAGAGGGGACGGGGACCATGCGCGCTCCCTACACTGGCTCTCCACAGCACCCCAAAACCCAGCCGTGGTGCTCATCCCCGTCCCCTGCCACGTGTGGGACGCGTCCCATCACAGCCACCGGCGCTGGGACAGGGCTCTGGGCCAGCCAAGGGCAAAAGGGCAGGCTGCTTTCCATAAATAGTGCCACAGCAGGCGGGGAGGGGGGTGAGGAGACCCTGCTGCGCACCAGCACCGAGGGTGCCTGATAAGCCAGGGCTGCTGGCAGGGGGGTGAGCTCAGCAGCAATGCCCCGAGCTGGGCACACTCAGCACGGCAGGCACAGCTCTGAAGGCGCCTTTGTTTCCCCCCAGCTGAGCTGTCCCCTCCATCTCCCTTGTTAAACATCCTCCAAAATACTGGGGGGAGGGAGGGGGGCACTCAAAGAGGCCTGTGATCCCAGGAGGGCGCTGAGCAGAGCCCGGGGGGGGCACGGAGGGAGGGAAGGAATTAATTTCCTATGCTCGTTAGGCTTCCTTAATGGGGTGGCTGCAGGAAGCAAGGGGAGATTGCTCCAGGGGGGCAGCAGGGCATGGTGTGACCAACACAGGGGCGCCTGGCAAGCAAGGACCAGCACGGGCACTGCTGCGAGAGCCGGCGGGAGCGGGCACAGACCCCGCAGAGCTGGCACCCGAGCCCAGGGGACAGGGGACACGGCTCCTGTGCTCACGGTGGCACCGGTGTCAGTGCCCTCGGGGGCTCCGAGCCCGGGACAGAGGCAGCAGGACATCAAAGGGCTCCTGGGGAGGCAGTGGTGGGATCTCAGAGCGGCCACAGGCGCTGAGCAGGTGGCACAGCCAAAAAGGGACCCTGTGTCCCCCCACCTGCCCAGCTCTGGGACGCCTCCCACCCTGGTGCTGACAAGTGGCTCCCACCTGCTGCTTTCGTCTGGGGCTTTCTGTGGGATCACACCACTGCCCTGCACTCAGGGTTGGGACACAGACATCCCAGGATGGACAGTGACACCACAAACTCCCTCCTCTCCACGTCTGCAGCCTGTCCCGCTGCCGTGGCAGGATGGGAGATGTCCATGAGGCCTCTGAGCCTGGGAAGGCCAGGGCCCGTGGCAGCAGATGGCTTTAGCATTAACTAACAGGGCTGGATGGGCTGGGGGGACCAGGACAGCTCTGCTGGGACGGGGTGACCCAGGGGACCAGCACCAGGACACTGCTGCCATGCAGGACAAAGGGACAGTGTTTTCTCTGCTGCCAGATCCTGCCCTGGAAGCAGCACCGAGCACGGTGCTGGCAGAGGAGCTGCATCCCCTCCACCACCTCTCTGCACCCTGCACCCAGGCCAGCTCTATTTTTAGACCCCACAAGTGCTCCCCTCCTCAGGGAGCCCTTCTCACAGCACAGAGATAAGGTCTGGACACAGCCTGCAGCTGCAGAGCCTCTCTGCCCCTCCCCACCCTCCGCTCCATCACAGCAGCAAAAATCAGGCCTTGCTCCAGTAACCTGCAGAGAGGAGGAAGAGGAGGAGGAGGAGGAGGAAATCTCCGGCCGAGCCAAAGCGGGAGTTTCCTGGTGTACAGACCCAGCTTTTGCAGGGGGAGAGATAAGACAACCACATGGAGTTTTCACCCCAAGAAAAGCCGGTCTGCAGCCTGAGAGAGCCCCGGGGAGGGGAGATGCTGGGGGAGATGCTGAATCACAGCTCTGAAATGCAGTGGGAGGTGCACAGGGCCCCCTGCCCTGCGGCCACAGCTCTCCTGTCCTCCTCCTGCCTCCGGCCACGCTTCCTCCTGCGCCAGGTGATGGCCGGGGCCGAGGGGGGCCTGGGGGAAATCGGATGCTGGGAGTAACGGCCATTGTTTGTAGCTAAAATAAAAACCAAGCACAAATAAATCCTTCCTGTTGGCACGGGCTGGGCCCTTGGACGCTCTGCCTGCCTGCACAGGGCTCCTCACAGCTGCCACCAGCAGTAAACAAACGTTTGTGGCTCCTGGGACGCCAGAAAGAGGTGGGGTGTGGGCTGGGGAAGGGGCTACCCCCGCACCCAGTGACGCCCCAGCCCCGGAGGAGCCCTGCAGGGAGGTCCCTGTGGGACAGACAGACCCAAAGGAGTTCTCTGCAGCACACCAACCATGCTGGCCTCTCCACGGGCTGACGTGGAGCCGCCCGCAAGAGCCCCACAGCGCTGGGACACGTCCCCACGCCTTGCTGTGTGCCCCAGCATCACCACGGGGGTGTCGCCCGAAGGAGACGCTGGCAGCCCCCTCCACCACAAGGCGCTGCTTCCCACCCCGCTGCTGCTCTTTGAGGAAGCCCACGGCCTCCCGTGCACTTCGCTGAGCTCCCAGGGCAGTTCCTGTTCCCATTCCCGTTCCCAAGGAGGTTCCTTTCCGACAGGGAGGAAGTGCCTTGGCGGGGGTGGCTCGGCGCTCCCAGAATTGTTCCTTTGTGCAGGGGACAGGAGGACAGAGCTGCCCTCACCCAGCAGCAGTGCCCTGCCAAGCGGGCAGGAGAGGGGCAGCACTCAGCCCCCGGGGATGGCAGAACTGCTGAGGATCTCTGCAGGGTGTGGGGCAAACTGGGACGGGCTGGTGGGGCCAGGAAGTGCAGCCTGGAAAGTGCCTCCTCCTCCTGCCGGTCTGTACTGCTGCAGAGCAACTTGGCTGCTCCAGGCCGGAGGGGTTTTAGGGAAAAGCCAAGCATTAAGGATCACACTTGAGCTCTGGCAACATCCCGCAGCAGTGGAAGATTTGCTGAGGGGCCGCTCGGTGCACATGAATCATCTCCTCCCTGGAAACAAGGGCCCCTTGAGTGGGGCGGATGAGGGGGGTGCTCTGACCCTGCATCCAACAATTCCAGCAGGAGCGGAGCACTCGGGGCTGGCTCCTGCGTGGCTGGGACCCTGCCACCCTCCCTGGCCCTCCAGCTGCCTCAGCGGGTGCCTCTTCCCACCCCTCACTGTGATAACTCTCTGGATCCTGCTCCCCCAGGAGCTCCCAACTTGGGAGCATCCCTCAGCATCCCTGTGGAGCACAGGGTGGCCTCAAATCTTCTGGGTTGTTCTCCCAAGTCTCAGCACGTCCCTGCTGCCTCCCCAGCGCCCCAGCAAGCCAGGCTGCAGCAGGCAGAGCAGTGATCTCCTGGGGATCCCATCACTGTGCCCTTGCAGTAACCAAACCAATATCCTTAGCTGATAACCTTGGAAAATCCATCTGGGGAGATGAACGTGGAAGCTGCTTGCTGGAGGGGGCAGAAGGTGCCCCACTGCTTCTGCCTCCCAGAGCAGTTGCCTGATGGCTTCTCTCCTTACAGGAGGAGCCTGCAGGGTTTGGAGGGCTCCTCTATCCTGCTTAGCCCTGGGAAAAGGGGAGATGAGCCACCAGAGAGGTCAGCAAGCACCAAGGATGCCCTGGCTGTGCCTGCTGAGCCTCCTTCATCAGTGGCCCCATCTGCTCCAGACGTACCCCAGCAGCTCCGGGGGGATTCCTTTCCTAGCGCAGCTCCAGTGGCACCAGCTCAGCCACTTCCAGCTCCTGGAGGGGTCCTGGGCCTGTCCCAGTGCCTGTGCCAGGAGAGGCTCCTCTCCCCAGTATAAACAGCCGTGCACAAAGCCTTATCTCATGGCCTTGCTCCAGCCACTCACCCAGCCCAGCCGAGACCGGCCCAGAGCTGTTCCCTCAGCCAGGCTCTTCCCAAACTCCCTGCCTCACCCCATCCCTCTCCACAGAGGGGTTCCTCACAGGCCTCACCACCTCCCAAAAAGGAGGGAAGAGCAAAGGGAGCTCCTGGACACCTGGAGCCACAGCTCTGCCCTGCACAGGGGAATTGGACACAGAAGCAAGACTCCAAACGTCCCCATCTGGGTGCACTCTTTCCTGCAAGAGAGGAGGTCTCACATCCTCCTCACAGTCTTAAACTAGGAAACAGGAGTCCTGAATAGAGGGAAGTGTAATTACAGGCTGATGGAGCTTGCAAAGGGCAAAGATTATCACCTGCATTCGTGTCCCTGGCAGCTCACACACTGCAGGAGCCATCACTCACGCTGTGAAGCCTCTTCCCTCTGTAACTGGATTAAACGGGACGGAGAACAAGGGGATGGAGAACGGGGGATTGTGGCACTTCCCTTCCCACCCAGCCCGGTGCCAGCAGCATAGCCCTCACAGGACATGCCAGAGGGAGGGGTGCTGCCTGCAGCTGGCCCCCAGGCTGGGTGCAGGCTCTTCTGGTGGTGCCACACTCAGAGCACGGCAGTAGGTGGAAAATCTCCCCCGCAGCAGCAGCAGCAGCAGCAGCAGCATCTCCACTTGGCACCCCAGTGCTTGGGCAGTGACTCCCCAGCAGAGCCATGGGGCACCGGAGGGATGGAGACTCCCTGCAGGGGCAGCACTGCTGGGAGAAACCCTGGGACATGTGGTGTTGGGCTGCAGGGTACGTCCCTCCTCACAGCAGCTTCACGAGCGCTGCAGGTAATAATTAACAGATGATTAAATGACCCAACAGGCATCTCCTGTGACCCAGGCAGCCAGTGACCCCCCAGCGCCCCGTGCTGCAGCAGGACCCCTTCTCCAGGGGCTGCTCCCCCCTTTCCCTCCCTCCTGGGGAAGCCCGAGGCTGTTTGTTTTAGCTCACTGAAACCAAACTTTACCCCTCTGGCCCGGGGGCTGCAGCTGCCCCCACCCCAGAGGAGAAGCGGGTGGTTTCTGGGTCGCCCCCTGTGAGCACAGCCACATGTTGAGCAAATAAAAGCACCCAGGTGAGATAACCTCTGAGTGACCCTGCTGTGTCCCCAGCAGGCCAGGGGCAGCCTCCAAACTGCTCCTGACCCCAGGCACAAGGTGTTTCTAGCCCCAGCTCCACACAGGCAGCTCTGAAAAGCCTCATGGACCACATTTAGTACTTCCAGGCTTTTCAAAACTCTGTGCCAGGCCCAGACTACATTTCAGAACTCGGTGCCAGGCTCAGCAGGCTCGTGGCAGGGTGCTCCACCGGGCCAGCCTGAGAGCAGGGCTCGGAGGCTGCTGGCTGGAAAAGGCATTTAAATAATGAACGAAAAAGAGAGGTTTGAGATGCCCTTTAAAGGAATAGTCAGGCAGGGGCGAGACCTGCTGAGTAATGTATAAAAAACAAGCTTCAGGCAGAGGAGAGATGTTAGGATTACTCAGAACCCTGAATAAACTGTGTTTTCTCCAACCAAAATTTTAGTGTCGGCCTTTTCCAAACAAACTCTGCAGCTCAGGGAGCAACAGGTTGGCTTGGGCTCCCTTCCAACACTGAGAGAGGCCCTGGGATGGGTGCCACGAGCATTTGTCCACCCCTGTGACCACCCTCCGTGGTGGGCAGAGCACTGGGAAGCCTCCCTGGGCCACACCTTCCTGCCTGTGGCTGCGTCTGTGGGGACCTGGAGCTCCCACCTCCCTGTATTCCTTCGTCTCCACCAAACCTCAGCCTCCAGGACAGTGGGAATTCCAGCTAATTGCAGGCGTCCTGGTGGGAAACCCTCTGACAGCTGATACTCAATGTCCTTCCCAGGACACGCCACCACCCAGGGCTGGAGCCAGCCCCTACAACCCCAGAATCGCCGCTGGTGGGGTGGGAAGCTCTGTGCATCCCAAAAGACTCTTCTCCATGTCCTGTACATCTCCCTTCCCCAAATCCAAGTTCTAAAACACCTCGGATGCAGCACCTGACCTGCAGGAGTGAGACACGGGCAGGCCAGCAGGGCTGACACGGGAGGAAAAGTCCCACAAGGAGCTTGTGCCAGGACCCTGAGAAGGAGGGGAGGGTCCAGACCCTCACCTAGCAGGGTGTGGGCAGGGACTTTTAGGAAGGAGCTGGTGGATCAGCCACCAGCCATCTCTGCTTTCCCAGATGCCCTCAGCGGCACTGCACGACGTGGATCCTTCTTTACAGAGGTGGTGGGAGGAGAAACCACAGATCCCTGTGGGGGAAATATCCCTGTGGGGGAAATATCCCTGTGGACCTGAGCAGGGGGAGACGTGCACCCATCTCCCAACGCTGGCACCCCTGCCCTGACCCCGACAATGCCCAGGAGCTGCAGAGCTGTGCTGGGCACGACTCCTCCCTGCCTGGTGCGGGGATTGGGACCCTCCCAGTGGCCACCTCAGGCCGGGGCGGGCAGGGCAGGGCAGAGGGTCTCAGTGTAGGGGACTGGGGCCGTGCTGCCCCGGAGGACCCTCGGGGAGCAGGATAAGCGTTATTTTCTCAGCTGAGAACGGCCCTTCCCTTTCCTTCCCCTGCCAAGCTCGGCCGGGAGCATCAGGTGCAGCGGCAAGGCCACCATCCGACAGCACTTCCTACCCACTTAACCCCTGCGGGGCAGGGCTGGAGGGGCAGGAAAGCCGGTTTATCCCAGCGGGAAAGCTGCCGAGGTGTGACTGATGGCTCTGGCCACTGCCGATGGCTCCAGCAGGGCTGGGACAGCTTCACCCGCTTTTAACTCCAGGACACCAAAGCCAGCTCTCAGATCTGTTGCTACGTAAGTTCTGATCCTGGCTCTGCCCTTCACAACCTCCGTTTCCCAAAATTTTGGACCACGTAAAACGGGCAGCTGAACCCACTGGACAAGGAGCCAAAACGGGGCTGTTCCCCCATCACAAAATTGAGTGGGTTTAACGCTCAAAAAACCCCGGGCGGAAGCCAAAGCCATTCTTCAAAGTGCTCCTTACACATCTCCTGCTAATTGCCGGCAATCAGAGCATACCAGTGTCTCCCGAGCTCCCTCTTATCACTCCCAGGATCAAATGCACACGAAAACCACTTCAAAAAAAAAAAAAAAAAAAGTATTTTGAGCATGGAAACCCCTTGCAGCGAAGCTGTTTTTGTTCCAAACGGTTACGAAACGTCGGTGTTTTCCCTCGCCTGCCAAAGAGCCGGCTTTGATGCGATGGGGGGAATATCAGGAGCAGAAATGGAAGGGCCTGCAGCAGCCGTGCCGCGGGGGGAGGCTCCGAGAGGATTCTTTTTATCCTTCCCCACTGCAGAGGCTGCAAATCGTCAGCCCAGCAGCCGCACAGGGACCTGAGCTCCCCAAATGCCGCTGGTTTTGGTGCCTCAGGGTGACGACAGCGGGCTGCTGCCTGCCAGGGTGCCCCCCCTGCTCTGTCACCTCCTGGGTGCCCTGGCAGAGGTGCCCAGCCCCTTGTCTGTGCAGGGCTGGCAGTGACCACGCCAAGCTCCTTGGGAGGTTTCCAACCCAATTGTCCTGGAAGAATGACATTTAATAGATATTTTACAGCATGGAGGGTTGTGTCATTAATTTTAAGGCTCCTTGTAAGCAGGAGGAGATGTGTGTTCCTCAGGAGAGAGTTTTAGCTGGGCCAGACTAGATAATAGGGAAGGGTTAAGGGGTTAGGATATAAGTCTGGGATGCCAGAAACCACTTCAAGCCTCCACTCTGCTGAACTGTTATCTTCTGTCCCCAGCAAGTTATTTGGCTACTGAACAACAGGCAAATCTTGGGGCAAGCCCAGCGTTCGCTCCCCGTCCTCCCCTGAAAAGGCTTCCCACTGCTTGAAAACCTTAAACGAAGTTTTCCTGGGCAGGGGTAGGAACCTCCTGCAGGCACGCGGGAGCTCGGCACTGCTCCGTAGCAAAGGGCACGTCAGCCTCGCAGCTCAGCACATTTCCACAGGAAAACAGCATTTCCAGGTCAAGAGTGGGAAAGGAGGCAGGTTTTCCAGACAGTGAGGGCAGTCCCCAGGGCTGCTGGCTGGGGGACACCATCCCCCAGTGTCCTTCTCCTCTCCAGCAGCCCCTCCGCGAGGGCAGGACGGGTCTGTGCCCCTGCAGAGCAGCCAGGCTGGCTTCAGCACGGATCCAGGGAGACCCATTTCCCTGGTAATGCCGCAGAAGGCTGTTGGAGGATCCAGTGCTGGAATAACTCCATCGCTTCATCAGCATCAGCACCCCGGGGCCGCCCTCCCACCCTGCTTTGCCCAGCACCCAGGGGGGCTCGGCCCCCTTCCCCACACCCTCCCGGGCTATAAACAGGCGCTGGCCCCGGGGCAGCTGAGTTTCCAGCGGAAGGAATGGCTGCAATGCGGAGGAGAGCTCGGCACTTGCCGGGCGCTAACAGCTGGCCCGAGCTGTGCTTCTCACCCACTCCAGACCCCTTCCACCGGCAGGATTCCTGCTGCCAGCTCGCAGGAGGCAGGGCAGGAATGATCCCGGCTCCCTCCCACCAGTCCTGCAGCCTCCCCATTCCTGTGGGCGAGCTGGAGCCAAGTTTATCCCTGACACATCTCCGCCGGCTCTGCCGGATTTAGAGCCCAGATAAGTTTGGTGCAGGACCTAAATTCTAGTGGCGCAAAAGGTCAGGGAGGAGGCACTAATGAGGAGAAGCCGTGTGTGAGCACAGGCCTGTTAGAGCAAAGGCTGTGTCCCAAATCACACTTTGAGAGCTGTGCGCTCCATCAGACAACCTGAAACAACTCTGCCAACAGCCCACAGCCCCATTTCCCCCAGTGAGCCACTGGTGTAGGGCTGTGCCCCGCACTGGGTGCTGCCCAGCCTGCTGGGGAAGGCAGAGGGCTCTGCTGGAGCGCGGAAAACGATGAAGAAACTGGCAGATCCTAAAGTCAGGATATACCAGGGCCTGAGCAGAGCTCCAGGTGAAGAAAGGGAGCCTGGGAATGGGGCACAGAGTTCCTGCCTGTGGCCAGACCCACCCTTTCACGAGGGAAGGGAACCTTCCCTGTGCGAATCACAGCCCCCAGAGGGATCCAGCAGCTCTGGATGATGAGCAGGAGGATCTGGAGGAGGTTTACATTAGCAAAGAGCCATCCAGGTGCCAACAGCAATTCATCACAAGCACTCAAAACAAAGCAGGCAGGCGCTGCTGTCGCTACCACAGCAGGCACCAGTGAGGGGCATAAAACAGCACAGCAGCTCTTCCCTGGCAGGGTCATCCTGTGGAGAGCCCAAACCATGCCTAGAAATGTCTCCAAGATTCCACAGCGTGCTGGGCATCCCCCGTCCTTCCCTGCCACGAGGTCCCAGGTTGGATTTTTAGGGTGGGCTGGGATGCAAACAGGGAACTTCCCATCAGCTCACACAGCATGAGAAGGGGAAAGCAGAGACCCTCTGCTGTCCCCTGTCCCCACCAGTGATGTCCTCTGGGACCCTGAAGGACAGCTCTGGCATCGAGTGTCATTTGACAACACCCCCTCTCCTGCAACAGAGCTGGCGAAGCCACCCTGGCTGGCAGGCAGGGCGAGGCACAGACTCGGGGAAGGCTGTCCCTGTCACCATCTCTGTCCCCTCCGGGCTGCAGGCCCCTGGCACTGCTCTCGGAGCACTGACACCGTGAGCCGCATTTCCACGAGTCCCACGCTCCTCACGGCCGTGTTTCCACTGCGGAAACGCCACCCCATCCTTTGACATCGGGAAGGGGAACTCTTGACCCTCGGGTCCTTCTGGTGCTGACCCAGCGCTGCAGACACAGCACTGCCTGAGCCTCCCTGGGGCTTCGGCGCGGTCCCAGCCCGCAGAGCTGGAGAGAGACCCCTGGCCACCCTCTTATCATTTTTGGCTGGTGCTTCTGTAGCACCTCCAAGGACAGGTCAAGGGCCAGGACCCCCGTGCTGCATCATGTCACCACCTGCTCCTCCTGTGCAGCCCCAGGCTGCAGCAGCAGCAGCAGCAAAAGCAGCAATCCCCCTGAAAGCCTCCCCCTGCTCCCTCCAGGGACCTGCCAGCCCCAGCAGAAAGCCAGGACCTTCTCTACAAAGCTGGCCCAAAGCCCTGGCAGGTTTATACATATCCCAGATCAAAGCCCAACAGCTACGTGAGCCCGATGCCACGGGCTGCGGGCGGGAATCACACACATGTGGGAATGCAGCTGCTTCCCAGCAGGGTGGGGATCAGGCCCTCCGCGGCTTTAGGAGACTCCCGGCGTCTTCCCCACATAGGGAAACCCTCTGAATCCGATCAGCTCCATCTGGAAATGTCACCTCCCTTTCCACAACCACAATTTCCCCTAACAAGTGCTTACCCCCCACAGCCTTCCTTGCAGGCTGCTGGCTTTTTACCCATCCGACCGGCACAGGAAAACTGGTTCCAGTTGGTGTCCCAACCGGCCCTGCTGCAAGACTGGTGCGGAGCAAAAGCGCCCTGGGAGTAGGGTCCCACATCGATCCGGTGGGATGCACCCGCTTGGTTGCGATGCGATGCGCGACCCCAAATTCCCTGCGATTGGCGCGGGCATCCCGTCTGCCCTCGGCGCTGTGCTCCGGGAAGGGGATGCGCGTCCCGGTGCGGTCCCCACCCCAGTCCCCGCTTACCGCTGAGCCGGTCCATGGTCCGGAGCCGCGGCAGCAGCGGCCGGCCCGGGAGGCGCGGGCGGGCGAATGTCCCGGGCAGCGGCCGCCCGGCGGGGCCGGCTCTGGCTTCGGGGCGGCCAATCCCTTCATCCGCCCCTCCCTCGCTGCACGGCAGCGCCGAGCACCGGCCCGGCCCGGCACGGCACCGGGGACAGCCCGCGGGGACCCCGCCGGCAGCACGGGCGGAAGGGTTGTCCCCAGGGATGGGGACCCTCCGTGCGCGCACACCGCCCACAGCCCCCTCCCACCCCTGCATCTCCCCCGCACCGCGCACCCAGAGGAGGGTGGGGGTCTCGAGTGGGCCACCTCCACCTGCCCGCGGGGAGTGCTGGATTGGGCAACGTCGGTTTGGGGAAAAAAACCCGAATTCTTACACCCCATCAGCAAGCACAGCTCCCCCTCCACAGCTCACTTCTTGCTTCCTCCTCCCCAGAACCCCCCCATATCTGCTCCCTCCTGGTGTCCCTCATGTGCCCAACCTCTGCCTCCATCACTGTCCCTCCCCAGCAAAGATCTCAGGGTAGAGCTGGGTTTTGGAGACTTGTGGGGTGTGTGACAGTGTCCCACGCGTGGCAGCAAGGACAGTGGCTCCTGGCACTCCCAGGACAACCCAGGCTGCAGCTGAGCCCTCTGGGGACAGCAGGTTGCGACAGAAATGTGATGAGGTTTCACACGTACCCAGATATCCCTTGGGAAAGCAATGATTGAAATGTCAGACGTGCGCTAACAACTGACCTCGAGAAATTCCCCATTTGGGGCACTCTCAGCCCAGGACCTTTGGAGCGTCCACTACCCCAGAAGGGCAGGGGCTGGAGAGGCTGCCCTTGCTCTGGGAGATTGCACTGAGCCCTGCCTCAGTTTCCCCATCCTTGCCATGCAGGCCCTTGTGGAGAACAGTTCGTTACTGTCTGTAAAATACTTGGAAAATGAAAAGACTCCTGCTGTTATTATTGTTATTAATAATATCCCCCAGGCTTTATCACTGAAACTGCTGCTGGAGATGGAGGTTTCCTACAGCCACAAGCAGTTGAGTTTGATATAGGGAGGCCTGGTTTATATGAGTAAAATAATTATAAATAAACTCGGGTCATTTACTGCTGCACTAGGGCAGACAAGAGCAATTACCAGGGCAATAATCCCACCTCCACCTCAGTCCCCAGCCCCTTCCATGCTGGCATAAAGCTCCCAGAGCTGGAGTTGCTGCTAATGGGAGAATCCCTGCGCAGAGCCCCTTGAACCCGGCAAACCCCTGCAAGGGGTCCCACAGAGGCACGTGGTGATGGCTTTTTGGGGAACAAACTGGGCAGCTTTGGATGGCAGGGAGGGCATTCCACCTGCTTGATGGGAGACACCAGGACAGGAGGGTTTCAGAGGAGACCAGAACAAGCAGAAGCAGAGCTGGCCCATGGCACGGTGAAGGTAAGACCCTCGCTGTCCCCTCAGAGGGACCCTGCTGACCCAGCTCCTGCTGGTACCCCACAGGTACCTGGCCTGTTTTTGGGATTGTCCAATCCTGCTGTATGCCTGAAAATCCTGCTAGACAAGCAAATAGGAAACCAGAGCACCACAGACACCAGAAAAGATGTTTGTGTGGAGACAACCTCATTAGTTTTATGAAAAAAGAAAAGCAAAAAGAAGTTATCCCATATAGTTTGGGATACAAATATGTAGAGTTTGCAGTGGAGGGAATGACCTTCATTCCCGGAGGGATCCATCAGGGACTAAGGCATCCATGATGGGGTAATTCAGGAAAACCCAGGAGAAATCCAGCAGTTAGTGGGACCTACACCTCCTGCTCCTCTCCCCTGGCCTTTCCCCCAGCTCCTGGTTGGAATACCCCCACCACTTCCACGTGGGTGCTGGGACCCTGGAGCTGCAGGGCTGGCTGCTCACACCCCTTTGGTGGCCCAGGACTGGCTGCCATCACAGCGTGTCCCCTCTTGGCCCTGGGCAAACCTGAAGAGCAGCAAGAAACTGCACAAGGCAGGAGGTGGCTTTGGCTGTTCCATTTGAGAAGGGCTGGGTTTGGGGATGGCCTGGGAAGTGGCTGTTCCGGCACCCTGGGAGGATAAATTGGCTCTGTAGCAACACTGGGGTTGCAGGGAAAGCCAAAAGCCCAGGAGGGGTCGGGGCTCAGGGTCTCACCTTGGCTCCGAGGGGTCCCCATCCCTTCTGTCCCCTGCCCCAAGCTCTGCATTTCTGTTCCCGAAGGTGCCCCCAGTCCTGGCCATGGAAAGGCAGGGAGGGATGTAAGGATTTCTGTAGTGAGATCCTGCTTTCCTGCAATTGTGCCCAGGGCCTTTTCCACCACTAAGACACAGCCCAGCCGAGCACAGGGTGATGGGACACCCTTATCCCACGCCCCATCCCAAAGTCCTGCTCTCCCCCAGCCCAGGCACCGTGGCTGCAGCAGGAAAATCCTGCCCCTGCCGTCACGTCCCTGTGGGGCAGCAGTGACACGCACCAAGAGCACCAGGGCTTTAGCTCCTGGGAGAACCCAGGGATCAATACAGACACCAGGCTGGAAAAGTAAAGGAAACACAGAGCACCGAATGATCTGCCAGACTCCAATTCACTCTCAGGGGTGCAGAGGGCCCCTCTGCCCCGTACAGCACCGAGAATCATACAGAGCTGCAATATAGAGATCTCTCTATGTATATATTTATAGGTATGTATATATTTATAGTGCATTTAAAACAGCCGGGCCTGCTTCTTCAGCTCGTTCCTCTTCCACAGCGCCAGGCGGTCGAACTCGGCCATGGTCATCCCGAAGATCTGGTAGAATTCCTCCTGGGAGAGGTGTCGCTGGGGAGAGAGGGGATGCTGGGCCAGAGCTGGGCACTCTGGCCACCTCCTGGGGTCAGCAGCCTCCAGCCAGCCAGGCTGGAGGGGGTCTGAGGGCATCCCCTACTCGCTGGGGCAGTGGGGTGATACAACCCCCAGCACTGCTCCCTCGGGAAAGGGGGAGAACCTGCCTCCCTCCTGCCCCTGCCAAAGGCACAGGGAACAGCTCTGCCCGGCCAGGGGGGCAGCAGGAGCACCGTGACAGTGCCCTGGCACTCGTGTGCTCCTGGGGAGATGTGGAGATGCTCCTCACGTGTCCCCGAGCCCGCCACAGCCACCGGGGCCACCCTGCGGGGTCAGGTCCCTCTGTGCCCCGAGGAGGTTGTCCCCAGTGGAAAAGGCTCTTCTCACCTCTAACCGAGTCCTGTCCACGTCTTTGGGCAGCTGGTTCCTCCCTCTGGTCTTCACCAGGAGCAGCTCATAGGGGTAAATCTGCACAGGGACAGGGAGACCGTGGGGCAGCTCTGGAGCCAGCAGATATTTGGGGCACTTGGGAATGAGGCCGTGGGGGCCAGCAGGGCAAAGCCTCCTGCTGTATTTAGCAGGGTTTGGGTGGCACAGCTGACTCCAGGGCTTGGATGGGAGAAGGAAGGGTGGGAATTGCTCCAGGGTGAGCCAGATGCACCCTGAATCTCCACAATGTCTCTGGAATAACCTGCTCACTCTGCAAAACCAGGAGTGAGCCAGGTACAAGTGTGAATAGGAAACCACAGGCACAACCCCTCTTGTCTGTTCCTCACCCAGGAGAAAATTCTGCTCAGCCAAACACTTGGGACCGTGGCAGGAGGGGAGGGACTCTGCTCCCACCGTCCCAGGGCGGGGAGGATGCCAGGTCAGGGATGGAAGGAGATGAAGGCAGGGCACTGCAGGCAGAGGACAAAGCTCCCCCGGAAGAGCCTGGGGACACGTGGACACATCCCTGGGACTCTCACCTCTGCAGCAGAAGCATCTTACCTTGTACTCTGTGGGGAGAGAGAAAAGAGGCACATGAGCCACCCTGTCCCCTCTGCTGCCGCCACCCTCCCCCAGGGGCTGCAGGGATCCCCACCCGTATCCCCCCCTTCTCCCTCCAGCTCCATGGTCCAGAGCTGCCCCCGGGGGAGTTGGCAGCCCCACAGCATCTGCTCCGGGCTGCCTGCAGGGCCCCCAGCCCTGTGACCCCCCTCCCCTCACCTCGCATGCCCCAGTTGACGGCGTTGGTGCTGTCGTAGTGGAAAAGCTCCGCGCTGGGAGGCTGCGGGAGGGATGGAGAGAGGGAGGAGTGAGAGAGGGAGCCCGGAATGGCACCTCCCACGTCGCCAGCGGAGGACACCAAAACCCCCACCCACCCCAAAGCAGGACCCGCTCCCCACACTTGGCACGAGGAGGTGAAGTGACGAGCCCGGGTCACACAGAGGCAGGAGCAGAGCTCCTGATCCCAAGGAATCCCTAGCTCAGGGAATAAACCAAAGCTCTTGTGCTGGGAAGCAGCACCAGCATCCCTCTGAAATGTGCTCTGTAGGAGGTTCAGGGCAGGCACTGACTCAGGAAGGGTCATTTTGGACTGCGCAGGGCAGCAGTGAGAGCAGGGATGCAGAGAACGGGGGAGAGGACATCCTGGTCATGGAAAGGGAGCACTGGGGGCTTCGAGGAGCCTGGGGAGAATGAGGAATGCCTGGGGAGAATGAGGAATGCCTGGCAGCAGCAGGACACAGGCAGGAGGCACTTACCCTGTGCAGCCCATTCCTCCTGTAGGCAGGAAGGGAGGCCGACTTAGAAATGAGGGGATCTGCAAAGAAGCCGCCAAAGTGCATGAGGGAAAATGCAGGAAAGAGCCTCACACCCCGGGACAGCACCCACTGGGCCACCCTCCCCCCCTGCTCCCGTGTCACTGCCCAGCTCCTCAGCCACCCAGCTCTGCCTCCTTCCAGTTCCAACTCATTTCCAGCCCGGCTTCCTCCTGTGCTGATGTTCCTCTCCCCAGAATCCCTCTCCTGGGGCAACCCTCCCACCTCACCCTTCAGGGCAACACATTCTCCTCTCTCAGTTTCTCCACCTCATCCTCTCTGCCCCGGTTCAGCTCTACCCTAACCCAGGCTTTCAAGGGCTCTTCCATTGCTTCCCTTCTTCCCTCCCTGGTCCCAGCACCTCCTCCAGCTCGGGCTCTGGACCCCCGAGCCTCGGGGACCAGCCACGGAGGGTTCAGGTCACGCACTCACCGCTGTCAGCCAGGTAGTGGGTTCGGGGAGCTGCAAGGAGAGCAGAGCCACGTGTCAGGGAGGACCAAGCGCCCCGTGCCACGCAAAATTACCTGTGCCCAGCCCTCCACGTCCTCCTTGGGGCTCCCTGAGCATCCCCAAGCAGCCCCAGCTCCGTGAGGGCAGATGTGCCATGAGGAAGGAGAGCATGGGATGGACAGGGCCATCCGTGCTGCCAGGCTCTGAAGGGACCCCCAGTAGCCCCGAGGACAGGGGCTGGGTGCCCTGGGTGCTGTGTGACAAGAGCAGAGCAAGTGAGGCAGCCCTGGGGCTGCTCAGCAGGTCTGGGGTGCCAGGAGGTCCCAGAGGTGCCAACTCAGAGCAACCCCAGCCTGGCTGTGCTCCAGATTCCCAAGGGACCCTTTGGCCATTCCATGAGGCACTTCACCAGGCAGTGCCCCATCCAGCTGGGGCACAGGGAATGGATGGAGCCCTCCAGAAAGGAAAAGAACCTCCCAAGCCCAACTCTCTGCCCAGCACCTCTCATCACCCCTTCTTTAGTCCCGTTCTTCCCTCTCCACCCCACCAACTTCCCGAGGGGCTGGGGCTGTGCCGGGGGGACAGACGGATGGACAGGGACATCCTTACAGCCATTGAGGGAGCCCTCGTAGCCAGCTGTGTGCAGGGCCTCTCTGCTGCTGGCTGAGCTCCGAGGGGGTGTCCAGGGGTCTGCGTAGGAGTTGGACCGAGCCTTCATCTCCTCCCTCAGGATCAGCCTCCCGATGCCGCTCTGGATCTGGGAGGGAGAAGCCACCTCGCACCCCTTCCTCTCCCTGCCCAGCCCTCTCTGCCCGCTGGCACATCACGGAGGGGCGCAGCATCTCCTGGCACGGGCTTGGCATCTGCTGTCTGCTCCCCCTCCTTCAGACCCCACACGGGGGTGGCCAAGAGGGAAGAGGTGGCCGAGGGCAGCAGGGCCGGCGGTGGCACCTCCTGGGGTGGCAGAGCTGGGCTGAGGCTCCTCCCCAGAGCCCAGCGGGGGCAGTTTGCTGGGGGCCCTCTGCCCAGCAGGGCTGTCACTCACCTTGTGCATGCCCCGGTCGTAGCCATCCTCCTCGCCCCCTGACGAGAACCTCCGGGCCCGGGGGGCTGCAAGGAGACAGGGAGGGGTGAGGTGGGGACAAAGGCAGAGAGTTCAGAGGAGACAGTCCCCAGCTGCATGGGGACAGCTGAATCCCAGAGACTCCCAGGATTTTGGGGTGACTTTGGCAGCTATCTCCGCCCAACCCCGCCTTGGGTCCGGACCCAACTCAGAGCATTCCCCTCCCAGAAGATGGCTGGGTTTGGAGGCAGGAAAGTGTTTCCCTTTCTCCCAGCCCAGTGGGCACTTGTTACCTTTGGGGGAGCCTTGGAAGGACCAGTACTCTGACTCGGAGTGGTAGTACGGATCCGGGGAGTAGGCAGGGCTGTACTTGGATGACTGTGCGATGTCCTCGCTGGTTTTGCTTTTTGTGGCTGCAGAGGGGTTGTCTGCAAAAGGAGCAGGCAGAGCCAAGGTGAGGACCTGCAAAAATCCACCCCAGGATGAAGGCAAATCCTCTTCCCCTCCCCGGTGACTGCCAGGGATTCACATCTGGGACAGCACGGAGCAGAGCTGGGAATAATCAGTTTTCCAACTGCTGGCACCTCATCGAGACAAGGGTGCTGACGGTGGGGACAGTGACAAGCAGGGGCTGTCGCTGATGTGGCTGGGAAGGGACGCAAGTGGCTGAGAGCCCGCGGCACCACGACAAGTGCTGGCTCCTGCACAGTGCTCACCCCAGTCCCACCAGCGCCACCGAGCTGTCCTGTCACCCAGAGGTGGCAGGGGGGATGCAGGAAGGGTCAGTCCCAGCAGGGAAAGGGCTCTCTGGGTTCCCACCAGGAGAAGGTGGCAGCAGAGGGGGAGCAGAGGGGCTCTGGCAGGGCTTGGCCCCCGTGGCAGGGACACACACGGGGTGCTCAGGCTGGGGACTGAGCCTCAGCAGCACACGTGGGAAACCCCGAGGGGAATCCTGCTGCACCGGAGGCCAGGACACTCGCAGGGGAGGGAGCAGCAGGCACAGGAGGTGGCAGAGCCATCCCACCACCTCCAGCAGGCACGGGGGACCCAGCAGGTACTTACAGCAGCAGGAGCAGCCAGCAGCGGGTGGTGGGAATTGGGCAGGAGGGAAGGGAGAGCCCAGGGAGAGAGAGGAGACACAGTTACTGCTCGGGGGGAGCTGCTGTCCCTCCATGAGCAGAAGCAAGCGGGGACAGTGCAAGCCAGCCCCACTGAGACACCAGACACTGAGAGACACCAAACACTGAGAGACACCAAACACCCTCCCCATCCTGCAACGCCCCCAGGCCTGTTTCACCCTGGAGCATCCACCCGGGATGGGCTGTGATTTTTCTCCAGAGCTGCATGTGAAACTGCAGATTGCCTTCTTCATCCCTTTTCTGAGGCTGCTCTGGCTCCTTTGTCCCCTCTGCCACCCCACCACGGCCTCACGCCCCCCGCCTGGTGTTGCTGACAGCCTTTGCCTCCAGCGCTCGTAACAGGGATGTGCTCCAAAGCCACATCTTTCCCCCACTGAACCCACCCTGCTGCCCAGAGGGGAAGCAGGAACATCCCACCAAACCCAAACCTTGATGTCTGTCCCCATCTCCCACCCCGCCCCTGAGCACGACTCAGCTACCCCGAGCCCCGCGCTGGTCCCCTCCCTGAGGGGACGTGGGGACAGGGGACAGCAGCCAGACCGTACCGTGGCGCTTGTAGATGGGGGGCTTCCTGTAGATGTTACTCTCGCCAGCAGCTGGTGGGGGAAGAGAGAAAGAAAGGGAAGGAAGAAGGGGGAAAGGGGAGGTCAGTGTGGGCGTGCTGAGAGCGCCCAGGACACAGGTCCTGCGGGACACGCTACCCGCCACGCCACGGCTCCGCCACACAACCGCCTGCGGGCCCACGTGTCCCCGGGAGCCGGGCAGCAGGAGCGCGGCCCCGGGCTGCCCACGGTGTGACAGGACATGCAGTGAGCAGCCGGCGACAGCATGCACCGGGCCGGCGGGCACAGCCTGCCAGCCGGCAGCGAGGCACCCGGGGCGCTTTCTCGCGGTGCCAGCACCTGCAAGAACCGCCTGCGAGCTACCTGGGGCGAGCCAACACCAGCCAAAGCCTCTTTCCGCAGCAGCGAGAGAAAAGAGCGAGTCGGGAGGGAAAGCGAGCCGGAGCCTGGCGCTGGAGCAGGCGGAGCAGGGAGGGGGCCATCCATAAACCACCGACCGGCAGCGGGAGGGCAGGGCAGGGCAGGGCAGGGCGGGCGGCGGGGCCGAACCCTGGCACCTGTGGGATGGGAGCTGGTGGGGAGCCTCGGGGTGTCCTCGTGGTGCTGTCCCAGGGCACCAGCGATGCGCTGGGGAGGGCCCCACGCTTTGGAGGAGGATGTGGGCAGTGGGAGATGCCAACAGCTGAGTGGATGGGCTGGGGGTCTGACCCCGCTGAGGGGTGATGGGCAGCTCTGCCTGCTTCCCAACCCACTCTCCCTTCCTGCCCGCTCCGTCCCTGTCCCCGTGGGCTCTGCGTGGCCGGGAGCGGGTGGTGGCCCTTACCTGGTGGCCCCCTGCAATCCCTGCAGAAGGGGAGCAGGCATCTGGCAAGCCCAGAAGACTCTGGGGGGAGGGAGCGGCGGGCCCTAGGGGGAGTATAAAATAGTCATCTGTAGCGGATGGGTGTGGAAATGCCTCTGGCAGACACGCTTCGGCCGGTGATCCTGGGGGGACGCACGGGAGGGGCAGGCTCTCACCAGGGGACTCATCTTCGTGTGGGGAGTGGAGGAAGGGCGGGGAAGAGGAAGAAGAGGGATGTTGCAAGGATCAAGCAGACTCCGGGCGGCTCTGGGAGCTCCGGGTGGTGACGGGGGGGAAAGAGGAGGGTTCGAGCCGTAGGTCCTGTTTATGGATGGCCTCTACCAGGGGTAGATCCTGCTGCCAGCTGGCTCTAGGCAGGCGGCGGAGCTACGCATGCGACACAGCAGGGACGGCACATGCGGGCATGCCACGGACACGGCGCTTCCCCAGGGAGCGCGGCGCTCCGGAGCCTACCTGGGATGTGGAAATGCTTGGGCGCTTGGTATGAGGTTGGAGTGGAGGACCTCACATCTAACTGGCTATAGTAGGGGGAGCTGCGCCCGCTCTCGGTGCCTACGCGGGGCGGAGCAGAAGCAGCCGTGAGTGACCGACAGAGAGAACAAGAGGCAGAAGAAAATGGGTGTTAAATGCAGCGGTGTTAGAACAGCGGGGGCGACCCGTGTGGCGGGGGGTGACGGGGGCGTGCGCCGGGCTGCGGTCCAGGAGTGGCAGTGATGGAGCGGGGGGAGGTTTCCTGCATCTCCGGAGGAGGATGGGATGCAGAGGAAACCCCGCGTGCGGGGCAGTCCCGGGGCAGCCGTGCCCCAGCGCTGGCAGGAAAGCCGGGCGTGCTGCAGAGGCAAACGGCGACGGGCCCTTGGTGGTGCAGCGGGACCTCTGGACTCACTGACCTCAGCGGGTTCCAGTCCTTCCTCCACAGCTCCAGAGGACAGGAGACACGGCCCAGGCACACTCTGCTTCCCCTGCCATGCTCCGGGGCGTGCGTGCATGCACGAGTGCAAGGGCCTCCCTTACAGCACTGGCTGGGCACAAGCACTCCCGTGCACAGCCCTCCCACAGCTGCCAGGCCAGCTGAGGGGTCTTCACCAGAGCTGGGGGTCACCTGCCCCCCACCCCGTCCTCTGTCAGCCTCAGCTCATGCCCGAGCCACAAATTCCCCTCGGCCTCTCCTTGCTGCTCACAAGAGTTTGGAGAACCAGAGGATGTGCACAGCAGAGCTGGGCACTGCTCCCACCACGGACCACCCCAGGCCTCCTGCTGCTTGCCAGAGGAGAGACCACAGAAGTCGCAGGGCCATTTTTGTGATCCTCGCTCCACCTGGGGGTCCGAGCTTAGTTCAGCCTGGGGCTGCGGCCGAAATCCTCACCTGAGCGGTAGAAATGGTGGGGGGACCTGGGGATGGTGGGGGACATGCCCTGGCGGCTGTAGGTGGGGGAGTCGATGTAGCCAGGGCTGGAGGCTCGTCTCTGCCGCGTGTCAAAGCTCTCGTAGATGTCCTGGGCACAGGGAAGGCGTGGAGAGACTGGAGTTAGAGCCGGCAGGAGGTGTCCCATGGATGGGGGTCCCTGTGCCTGGGGCAGCCCGGGGGGGTGAGGGCCCTGGGAGTGACATGCAGGGCAGTGTGTGTGACCTCTGAGGCGGCACGGGGTCCCCAGCCTGCTCTGCCTCCCAAAGCACAGGCAGTGAAGCCCAGGGTTTGGGACCAGGTGACAGCATCCAGCCAGAGGTTTTCTGCCTGGAGATCATCCCCTTCCGCTGTGCTTGATCCCAGTTACTGATGTCTCCCTCCACTGGGCAGAAGCTGCACCCTGGGCCCATCCTGCCAGGGAGGGCTTGAACCCTGTTCTCTTCAGGGACAGTCCTGGACAGGGTGTCCCCCCCACCATCTCCCCACACCCTGGGGCAGCCAACAGCCCGGGGGGCAAGGTGGTGACAAGACCCCCCAGTGCCCGCAGGGCCATTACCTGTGAGTATGGGGAGAGGGTCCCCAGGGACTGGAGGCAGCAGGAGGCAAAGTGAGGAGGAAAAGGAAGAGAGAGAGAAAGACAGCACACGGTTAAGAGGAGCAGTGACAGACTGGGGGCCCACAGCAGCTCATTTTCCCCATTTGCAGCCTCCTCACAGCTGCCAGGCAGACAGGGGCACTGGTGGCAGCCAGAGCTGAACTGGGGCACGATGCTGGGCGGGGAGCTCCTGGCCAGGAGAGGAACTGGCAGGAGGAATCATTAGCCCTCACTTCTCAGAGACTTCTGTGGAGGGGGGAAGGCACAGAGAGCCCTGACCATGCTGCCTGCACCGTCCCTGGGTGGGCTGGGGGAAACCAGGCTTGTGACAGAGCCTTGCTGATGTCAGAGCTGCTGCTGCTGGTGCTACCAAGCCCTCTTCCAGGACCACCTCAGGTCCCCCCTCTGTGTGAGCTGCTCAGACCCTCTTCCTCCATGGAGTTCCTGAGCTCATCCAGCAGCCCCAGGCAGGACAGTCCTGTGCCGGGCGTTGCTGGAGCATCCTCTCATCACACACTTGAAAACGAGCCCCTTCCCTGGCTGCAGGGCCGGCACCGGCAGGGCAGCCCTGCTCCAGAGGTGCTCCAGAGGTGCTGGGCTGCAGGATCTCCTGTCAGGGGCAGGCCCTGGGCTGAGCCCCCACGCCGGGGGATGCACATGTGCTTCCTGCCCTCCTCCTCCCCTGCTGAGGGCTGTGATGGGCGAGTTCCCTGCCCGTCACTCCTCCCACACAGCGCTGTCTGTCCCTGCACACCCTCAGGTCACCTTTCTGACTCTACAGCAGCAGCATCAACACTTTCCCTCCATCCCAGACCCTCCTCCCGGCGGCCCCAAGCCTCTGGGAGAGGTCCTACCCCACTCCTGCCTCCCTGCACTGTTCCCAGTGGGATGAGCAAACCCACACACAGTTGTGCCTCGAATTGAGGCCCATTCCTGCACATCCCAGCACGGGATTTATGGAGGCTCAGTACCTCCCCATAGCTATATCTCTCCAGCGTCTCATCCGACGTGTATCTGTGATAGGGCTCGTAGGAAATGAGGTCAGGACGCTGCACTTCATAGATGGCTTTAATCTTGGGAAGAGCTGCCAGGTCTTTGTAATTAAGGATCTCATTATCCACTTTAGCCTAGGGAGAGGGAGAGACAGAGACAGAGAGACAGAAAGGAAGAGGAGGAGAGAAGGAAGGGGAGAATGGAGCGCACGGTGTGGAGCCAGCACAGGGCAGACAGAGCCCACCAGCACCCCAGCAGCAGGAAGGGTAAGAGGAGATGCCTGAGAGGCAGCAGTGGGCAGGGCAGAGGAGCTGGGAGGGCAGCACTGTGCCCCTCTGAGTGCTCCTGAGCTGTGCCAATGGCACTGGTGTCCCAGCAGGCTGCTGGGACAAGGGGACACGGCCTGTCCGTGCCGTCCCCAAATCCTGGACTTGTCCCTGGGGGCTGCCTCACACTGGGGAGCAGCACTGGAAGCTGCTGTTCCCATCCCTGGGCCAGGGGCAGAGCTGGACTTACGCAGATGACACGGTTTGGGGAGCCAATGCTGGAACCAGGCGGGGAGATGGAGGTTTCCGACGTCCTTCTGTGCTGTGGAGGCAGAGAGGTGGAGGGCAGGTGAGAGCATGGCAAGGAAGAACCCCTGAGAAGGCAGACTGTGGGTTTGGGGGCTGAATGTCACTCAAGGTCCAGTTTCTCCGCACCGTCACTGCTTGCTGCCCGTGCCTGTGCAGGCTGTCCTGCATCCAGGGGCAGACTGGAGTGGCCTGGCAGGACCCAGCAGGCAGATTCCCACGGCCAGCCAGGCACAGGGAGGGTGCGGGGACTGTGAGGGCCCTGCTGTGCCCCCTGCCCGGGCAGGTGTCCTTTAACAGCCTCAGCCACCGCCGCCCCAGGGCAGCCACTCCAGGTCTGGGCACTGCCAGCACAGTTCACTGCCAGCACAGTTCACTGCCAGCAGGCACTCGGGGGCACCTGGGATGTGCCTCCTCTCGAGGTGCCCCTCACCCTGCTGCCTACCTACCTTCAGCTTCTTCTCTGCTCTGGCGGCCTGCTTGCAGATGGGGTGCCACACCTCAGAGCCTGCAAGGCATCAGGAGGAAAGTGTTTCAGCCCTACACAGAACCGTCCTGGTGCCCCTGCCGTGGGGCAGTCCTGTCCTGTCCCTGCCACCTCCAGCAGGGCCGTGGGAGGCAGGCAGTGGGGCCTGTGTGTCCGCACTGAGCAGTGAGACAGTTCCTGAGCACCCAGGAGCAGCGGCCAAGGCTGAACTGGGACAGCAAACTCAGGCGTGTGTTTGGGGTGGCCCAACCAGTGCTCAGCCAGGCAGTTCCTGCTGGTTAAATTGGGGTAACAGCGAGCTTGGGGCATCCACAGCACCTCCATCCTTCGGGCTGGACTGAGCAAAGGGTTTGAGCTTTGCCCAGGTGTGCCCTGGGCTGGCTGCTGAGCTCACCCATCCTGCTGCTCACAGCACAGCCCTGCTGGGACCCCCAGTCCAGCTCTCCCTGTGCACAGTTCCCCCTCTGCCACCCGTGGGAGCACCAGGGACTCGGGGTGACTGGCAGGGTGGGCTTACTGGGGGAAAACAAACCCCCCCTCTCTGCTGGGAACAGCCCCCAAGGCAGCTCCAGGAGGGATCAGCTCCTGTCAAACCCAAATCCAAACCCAAAGTCTGTGTTCAGCAAAAACCTCGGGCTGGGGGAGCTGGGGAGGGACCGCCCTCCCCTGGGGCTGGGGGAGCAGGGAGACAGGCACCCTGCACCCATCCCAGCCTCTGGGCCCTGGGAGAAGGCCAGGGACACATCCAGGAACGTCTGGCAGCCCTTCCCAGCTGCGCAGGGAGACTGCAGGGAGCAAAAAGCTTCTGACGAGGAACGCTCTCCTCCAGCTCAGTGGCAGGGAAGTTTCCATGGAGAGAAATGATTCCTGCACGGCCCAGGAAGAGCACAGGGGCTGGGCAGCAGTGGAGAGGGGGTTCTCTGGCACTGCTGCACGAAGAGACCCTTCCAAGTGCCATAAGGACCCGAACCCCAAACTCCCCCCAGCAGGACACCCCCACAGCCACAGCCCTACCTGTGAGGTACATCTCCTCTCCTTCTGTGAACATCTGGTGGCAGCGCACACATCTGGCACAGGTGGGGTGGTAGTGCTTCCCTCCTGCCTGCAGGGGCGAGCAAAGAGCAGCCCCTGAGCAAGGCAGGACACTGTGACCTGCTGCTGTCCCCGAGGGCCAGTGACCCGGCCAGCCCTCGCTGCTGCACACCACGGCGAGGTGAGCACCAC
>WBMZ01003031.1:0-43447 GCA_013400975.1 Atrichornis clamosus
GGGGGTACCCTGGGGTGGATGAGGAGGAGCATGTGGAACATGTGGGGGGGGGTCTGGAGCAGATTGGGGGACCGGGGACAGTTGGGGTGGAGCATGGGGGACGTATGGGGGGATCTGGGAAAATCGGGAGGACCTTGGGATAAATGGAGAGGGATCCGTATTCCTCTGGGGATCTGGGGCAGGCTGGGGGACCCTGGGGTAGATGAGGAGAGCTTGGGGGACAGATGGGGGAGGTCTGGTAAAACTGAGAGGACTTTGGGGTAGATGGGGAGGAGCACGGGGGACATGTGGGGGTTCTGGGGAAGATTGGGGGACCCTGGGGCAGATGGAGGGGGCGGGGGTAGATGGGATGTGCTGGAATAGGTGAAGGAGAGCACTGGGGTGAACAGGGGGGCAGCCTGGGGTTCATATGAGGGGGTCTGGGGTGGGCCGGGGAGATCCAGGCGGAGACAGGAGGGTCTGGGGGCACTTGGGGGCACCCAGGAGTAGATGTTGGGGAGCCCAGGATGGTCCTTGGGACAGATGGGGGGCACCCAGGGACAGAGGGGACGAGGATGAGGGTGGGTGGGGTGGGCTGGGACAGATGGGGGGACCAAGGGTGGGTACAAGGGGACCTGGGACAGGCTGAGGGGCACCCGGGGGAGGACAGGGAGGGGCTGAGGCAAGGGGGGGACTCAGGGGCGGCTGGAGTAGATGGGGAGACTCCGGAGGACAAGGGGATGTGGGGGAATCAAGAGGAACATGAGGGGTCCTGGGGCAGACGAGGTCACCTCAGGGGAGTCAGGGGCAGGTGGGGGCCCTGGGATTTGCCCCCAGTGTGGGACCCCCTGAACTCCGTGGGACCCTGGGTCACCCCTGGGTGGGTGCGGGGGCTGAGGCCACCGCGGGGCTACCACCCGGGAGGGGGAAAATCTCTGGACATTCCGGGACTCACGGCCGGGCCAACAGCTCCACCAGCCCCAGCACCGTGCCTCGGCTTCCCCTTTCCAAAAACCTGGGATAACCGTGGGATCAGAGGACAGGGCCATCTCCTGCCTGACCGTGCCTTCCACACCGGCTGCCCCTGGGGTGACCTTGCCCTGAATTTGGGGGTTTGGTCACCCCGAGGGGCCCTGGGGGTGGTGGCTGTGGGTGAGCCGGGAACAGATGGATGGGATGGGAATGAGCCATTTCTCACACACGTGGAATTCCTCCTTTGGCTGCGAGATGCCTAAAAATAGACTCAGATTCTCCTAAACCCCCTCATCTGCCTTCAAAATATACCCTGGGAGGGGGCTGAGGGGGGGTAGGAGAGGTTACCAGGACGAAGGAGGGAAAATCAGCCAAATTCAGCCAAAAATGGAGCTGAACCCCTGGCTGGGGGGAGCAGGGACACGGCCCCCCCTCCCCACTCCAGAGCATCCTCCCACCGCCCCTCGGATTGGAAACTCAGAGCGACATCCTGGGTGGGTGGGAAGCGCTCTGGGGGGCTCCCGCCTGAGTCACTGCACTCGGTTTTAATTGTGCTGTAATTAGCACAGTCCAATTTTTTTTTTAAGAGTATTAGAAGTGAGTAGTGGGGAGGGGGGAAAAAACCTGGGGAAAAGTGGGGAGGGGTCCCCGGGGTTGGGGGTGTACCCGGGGCAGGGTGGGGGGTCCTGGGGGGATCGCTGGGACACTGCGGGGTCCCGGAGAGGGGGGGCATCCCCGGGATAATGGGGTGTCCTGGAGCAGCCGGGATCCCATGCAGGGAGGTCCTGGGGCGTCCCTGGGACAATGGGAGGGCCCGGGAGAAGGGGTGGCACGGGGGCAGGAGGCGGCTCTGGGGCAGGGGTCCCCGGGTGGGGGGTGTCCCCGGGCAGGGGGGTGTCCCCAGGCAGGGAGTGTCCTGGGGCGGGGGGTGTCCCCAGCCAGGGGGTGTCCCCAGGCCGGGGGTCCCGGTCGCAGCCCGGGCCGGGCGCGTTGCTGGGGCTGCACCGCCCCGCCGTGGCCGCCGCCACCCCTGCAGGGACCGGGCCGGGGGCGCGGGGTCCCCGCGGTCCCCGCCGGGGGATGGCAGCCCGGGGGTGGCCCCTGACGAGTGGCGGGGGGCGTTGCCACCGCCCACGGGAGGGGCTGGGGGGGCGGAGGGCGCTGCCACCGGGTCCTTGTCCCGCTGCGGCCGCGGGAGCTCGGGGGGTCCCCTCGGGTGCGGGGCGCTGTGATGGGGCCGCGGTGTCACGGTGGGGACCGGGGTGTCACAGCGGGTCCCGGCTGACCGGAGGGGTCCCGGCCCGTATGGGTGATCCCGGCGGACGTGAAGGATCACGGCCCAAGTGATGGATCCTGGGTGTTTGAATGGATCCTGGCGGTGCCGGATCCCTTCACATCCCTTCTCCAGCGGCAGGGGTGACCAGAGCGCGGCTGGCACGGAGCTCCCCGGCCGTGACCTTCCCGGGCCGCGTCCTCTCTGCCACCCGGCAGGGCCGGCCCTGCTGCCCACGGGGTGCTCTGGCGCTGCTGGCCACGTCCTCCCTCCCAGGGCAGGTCCGGGAGCTCCGGGGGAGAGCAAATCCCATTCCTGAGCCCCTCGGGGTGGGAGGGGTGCCCAGGGCTGACCCCGGACCCGCAGGAGCCTGGGGGAGGAATCCCGGAGCCTGGGCACTCTCCCCTTCCCCTCCAGCCCCACACCTGAGGCACGCGCTCGGTGCTGAATTAACCATTCTAAACAGATTTACATCCCCCGCTTTCACCGCGTTCATCCCCAAACCGCAGCCGGGCTGCTGCTGGCCGAGCTCCGCAAGCACTGCTGGATGGAGGAGGTGGTGAAGAGCTGGAGGACACCCAAAAACCTCTAAAACCCCCCAAAAGGAGGAGTGTCCATGATCTGGGTGGGTCGGGGCGGTGCTGGATCACAGCTTGGCTTCAAACCCTGGGCAGAAACGGTGTCAAAGCCCAAAGCAGCTCGTGCTTAATTTAACATCCATGGGTGAGAACAAATCAATCCCAGTGCGGGGTCCCAGGGGTGCTGGGCCCTGCTGGGGGCTGGGAAGGGGGCATGGGAAGAGCCCCTGTGTAGCACATGCTTCCAAATCCACCCTTTCCACGTGCTCAGCCAAAATAAGGAATTCCCTGTAAAACACGACGTTTCTTCCCCCTCCATCACTTTGCCACACATCACCGGGATGCACAAGTGCTCAGGGATTCCCCAAACGCTCCCGAGGTCCCTCTGGAAGTGGGATTTTAAATCCAGCAGCTGCCGAAGTGCAGCACGGGGGCAGAAATAGTCCTGGATGCTGCAAATGGGGGAAAACTGGCAGAAAGGAGAGGCCCAGAAAGGAGAGATCCCATCTATGGTTCTGTTCACACAGAGGACAAAACAGGGAGCTGGAGCTTCCCCAAAGCAGGGGATTGGGGGAATAAAGGACACCAGGACATCACGGGGGCAGCACAGGATGCACGAGGGTGGAACCATCAGCTCCCTGGACCAGCCTGCACAGAAGGCAGGAGGGGTGGGAGGACAAAAGCAGCAAAGAAACCACGAGGAGAAGCACCAGGGAACAATTCCTTCCCCAAATCCCATCTATCCCTGCCCTCTGGCAGTGGAAAGCCATTCCCTGTGTCCTGTCCCTCCCTCCCTTCTCCCAAGTCCCCCCCCCGCTCTCCTGGAGCCCCTTGAGGCCCTGGAAGGGGCTCTGAGCTCTCCCTGGAGCCTTCTCCTCTCCAGGTGAGCACCCCCAGCTCTCCCAGCCTGGCTCCAGAGGGGCTCCAGCCCTGGAGCAGCTCCGTGGCCTCCTCTGGATTTGCTCCAGCAGCTCCACGTCCTCCTGGTGTTGGAGCCAGGGCTGGAGCAGCTCTGCTGTGGGGAATCACCTGAGCAGGGCACAATTCCCCCATCCCTGTGCCCTGGGGAGCCTGGTCAGTGCCCAGCCCCCTCTGGGGGAAGAACCTTTCCCTGCTCTCCAGCCTGACCCTGCCCTGGCACAGCTCCAGCCCTTCCCTGGCTCCTGCCCCACTCAACATTCCACCAAAGCCCGAGCCAGATTCCAAAGTTCTGTATTTTTCAAAATAAAGATCACACGTTGTTTAGAGACAATCTACACAAGAGTTACAAAAAATAGTCGCCCAGGCATAAGCATACACAGGTTTGTTAATTATACACATATGGTTACAAGTGTGCTTGCAAAAAAGTTCATTGGAAATATACACAAGGCTCTGTAAATGTACACCGTGTAGTGTTACAATTCTATATTCAAACAAGGAAAATTGACAGTATGTTACATTCACTTACAAGTAGACAAAATGCAAAATACAGTTCATCTTCTGTACAAAAAGGGGAGGTGATTCACACTTTACAAGGTGAAAAGGGACTCTGATTGTAAGGAAAACTAGGGGGGGCTGTACTTTTGCACTTTTTGTTTCTTACTGTCACAAAATAAGCAAAACATTACTTTGTAAGATTCAAAAAAACACTATTTGGAACTGAATCAGTTTTGTAGAACATTTAGAAAGGATCGCTACCGTTCAACTAGGTGACAAATAAAACCAAGCATTTATTTTTCTTTCTTTTTTTTTAAACATTAACTAGGCTGTATAAAGAGAACATTTCCTTCAAAAGAAAAAATTTACTTCTGGTTGAAATTACAATTTACAATATACAACACTATATGCTACGACCATAAAAGGTGTGAATATACACTGAAATGCACAGGTTTTGCTAATTCTTTTTTTTTTTGTTTTCTTACCAAAAAACGGGTTTATGTCGATTCAAACTTCTCCACATTTACATTACAGAGGTTTACAAATGTACAATTGTACAGTCAGAAGTATGTTCCACTACTAGGGTACATTATAGATACAGATCAGACATCAAAACAAGAAAATACTACAAATTTTTATATATGTAAAGTCTACACCAAGTATACACTATATATTTATAGAAGCAAGACCAAAGCCGAGTTGGATTTTTGTTTTTTTCCTCATGCTAAATAATCAAATTGTGTCTCTCCAGGTGAGCAGAACAGGGTGGGCAGTCACAGGAACCCCCCACCCTCCACTTTAAAATCATCTCTGGGTGTTTTCTCCCCCCAAAACACCAGCTAAGCTACCTCCTCCAGCATACTCACAAATAAAATAGAAATAAAGCCATTAAAAATGTCAAAAAACGGGATTTTGTTGGCTTTTGTTTAAAACCGAAGCTTTAGCAAGTTCAATGTTTGTCTTTTTAGTATTTATAAACAGCATTAAATGCGTGGTGTCATTTGAGTTAAAATTCCAACTTCTCGCTGATTTTTTTTGGACTAAAAGGAGGAAAATAAAAAAACCAAACAGGTATTTGCAAAAAAAAAAAAAAAAAAAAGAATTAAAAACGGGGGGGTTTTTTTGTGTGTTTGTCGTCTTCAAACCAACCACCCTGAAAGTTTCCACATTTGGAATATAGATACAACAGTGAACAAAAATGTGGCCTTCCATGTACATCTGAGACCTATGTACAAGTATTCTATACACCAGTAAAACAGCAGGGCAATTAGTTAATTAAAAAAAATAATTAGTACAGGTTATGCATAATAAAATTAAAGAAATTTACAAAGGCTTTTCTTTTTTTTTTTTTTTTCCCGCTTTTCTTTGTTTTTGTTTTTTTTTTCGTGTTTGTTTGGTTTTTTTTTTTTAAGCAACCGTCGCAGGCTGGGTAACTGGGATGAATTCCTGGGTGAACTCCTGGGTGGATTCCTGGGATGAATTCCTGGGGTTCTGGTGGTTGCTGCGGGGGTGGCTCCTCAGATGATGCCGTTGGGGGGGCCGCAGATGGGCCCCAGGTCCACCCCGTTTTTCATGTAGTACTTCTCCAGCTTGGCCAGGATGTGCTTCCCGTAGGTGTATTTGCGCAGGGTCGCGATGTGAGGCCGGATCTGCGTGGGAAAAGCGGGAAAAAATCGGGATTTAGGGAGCTGGAGTGTGGACACGTCCATCCCCCGCGAGCTCCGGGGAAGGCGGAGCCAAACGAACACTCAGAATATCCAAGAGTCCTTCGGTGTCATCACACAATTCCTGGGAATCAAGGGAGGGTTCTGGAATTCCCAGGTGGGATTTTGCAGAGGGATTCCCGGGCGAGCAGTGCCACCATGGCTTGAGAGCAAATGGCTTCCCACTGCCACGGGAAGGGTTAGGTGGGATATTGGGAAGGAATTCCTGCCTGGGTTGCCCAGAGAAGCTGTGGCTGCCCCTGGATCCCTGGAAGTGTCCAAGGCCAGGCTGGACGGGNCAAGGCCAGGCTGGACGGGGCTTGGAGCAGCCTGGGATAGTGGGAGGTGTCCCTGCCCATGGCAGGGGTGGGAATGGGATGAGCTCTAAGGTCCCAAACATTCCAGGATTCCACAGTTCTACGATGTCCTCCTCTCCAAGCGGGGGCTGCAGATGGGATGAGGGAATAGCCCAGCCTGACTGACAACATTCCCTGCTCCAAGGGTGGACACATCCCTGCCACTGACCATGAACAGGAAACCCACCCCAAACTCATCCTATGACAGCAGCTCAGCCTCCAGTCCTTTGAATCCCTGCCTCACTTCCAGGAGCCACCTCCAGAGAACCACAGATCCACGCCTTGGCTCCCATTCCAAGCAGGAATGATGGCTGTGCTGAGGAGAAGGAGAAGGGAAGCTCCACAAGCCCAACAATTCCTTCTGTTTTCAGCTTCCTCCCTAAGGCTTCTTTCCCTTGTCTGACAGAGCAGTTAAAATCACTTCTCAATTTTGGTTTTTTGGATAAAAAGGCCAATTAAGCCCCACCCCAAACTGCTGCCTGTACAAAGCCACTTCCACACTCCACAGCACCTTCCACAATCCCCAGCTCCGTTTTCCCAGGCTTTCCTGCAGCCTGAGCTCACAGCTGAAATCACATCCACTCAGGCCCATTTAGCTGTCAACCCAGAGCTATTTTTGACAGCCTCACTGATAATCTAATTTGCATTTTATTCCAAAGACTTTGCTTGACAGGAAAAAGTGATGTCAGGAACATAATTTGTATTTTTTTTTAATACTCAGCTCTCTATTATAGATTAGCAAAGCTACAGGGCCCTTCTGTTCCAGTTAAATTGGGTGGATCCCTTGCCAGACATCTTGATTTAATTATCTTTAGCATTTCTTGTGGACTAAAACAGATTTGGGGTTAAAAGAACTGCTCTGAGTGATTCCTAAAGCTAAGAATTACCATCCCTGAGGATTATTTCAGATGGTTGATTCCATATAGAACTGGTAAATCCAGCTCCCTCACACGAATTCCCACTTTTTGTAGAAAACCACTCAGTCTGTGTTACTTAAGAATTCTTAAATATAATAATAAAAATTCTTCATGAACATTTGAATACCTGACACTATTCACAGCTCCTCCTAAAAATAAATAAATATCAGGTTTTCCAAGCCAGGCTCAGTCAGGATTTCATTTCTAGGAACAGCTCTGGCCCTACCTGGGATTTTTCATCACGTAAACTCAAAGAATGTCATTGAAAAAAATAAAATCATCTCAGTCCCACCACCCATTTAAAGCCTGTTATCCTCCACTCTTTGCCATTATAAAGCCCTGCAAATGTGACCTTTAAAAGCAGGAAAATGAAGACTTTCCCTGCTTCCAGAGCTCCCTGCCCTTGGAGCAGCAGGCACACGGCCCTGGGGGGCAGGACTGGCAGCAAGGCAGATTTCATTCCAAAATGTCTTCATTGTGGATAAATAAGAAGTCTTGGAATGGCTGAGCATTCAAACACTGCAGGATAATGCTAAACCGTGGGAATTTTGGACATCAGGAGGAATTTCTCCATGGAAAGGGTGGTCAGGCATTGGAACTGCCCAGGGAGGTTTGGAGTCCCCATCCCTGGAGGTGTCCAAGGAATTCCTGGACGTGGCACTCAGAGCTCTGGGCTGGGGACAGGGTGGGGACTGGTCACAGCCTGGACTCGAGGGTCTGGGGGGTCTTTTCCAACCTTAATAATTTTGGGATTCTGTGAAATTTCACATCAAAACTCATTTGGAAGTGAGAAACAGAGGATTTGAGAAATGGCTGCGGGCTCGGAGGTGGCAACAGCGCCGTGTCACCAGCCAGGCCTGGTGACAGTGGCCTTGGAAGGGGCACGGAGGGACAGGGGGGGCTGGCAGCCACAGGGACAGAGTCATGGGGACACACAGGGACACAGCCACGGGGACACAGCCACGGGGACACAGCCATGGGGACACAGCCACGGGGACACAGCCACAGGGACACAGCCAGAGGGGCACAGACACAGGGACAGAGTCATGGGGACACACAGGGACACAGCCACAGGGACACAGCCACAGGGACACAGCCATGGGGACACAGCCACGGGGACACAGCCACAGGGACACAGCCAGAGGGGCACAGACACAGGGACAGAGTCATGGGGACACACAGGGACACAGCCACGGGGACACAGCCACGGGGACACAGCCATGGGGACACAGCCACGGGGACACAGCCACAGGGACACAGCCAGAGGGGCACAGACACAGGGACAGAGTCATGGGGACACACAGGGACACAGCCACAGGGACACAGCCACAGGGACACAGCCATGGGGACACAGCCACGGGGACACAGCCACAGGGACACAGCCAGAGGGGCACAGACACAGGGACAGAGTCATGGGGACACACAGGGACACAGCCACGGGGACACAGCCACGGGGACACAGCCATGGGGACACAGCCACGGGGACACAGCCACAGGGACACAGCCAGAGGGGCACAGACACAGGGACAGAGTCATGGGGACACACAGGGACACAGCCACAGGGACACAGCCACAGGGACACAGCCATGGGGACACAGCCACGGGGACACAGCCACAGGGACACAGCCAGAGGGGCACAGACACAGGGACAGAGTCATGGGGACACACAGGGACACAGCCACGGGGACACAGCCACGGGGACACAGCCATGGGGACACAGCCACGGGGACACAGCCACAGGGACACAGCCAGAGGGGCACAGACACAGGGACAGAGTCATGGGGACACACAGGGACACAGCCACAGGGACACAGCCACAGGGACACAGCCACGGGGACACAGCCATGGGGGGACAGCCATGGGGGGACACAGGGACACAGCCAGAGTGACACACAGGGACACAGCCATGGGGACACAGCCACAGGGACAGAGAGGGACATCGGCAGAGGGACACAGGCTGCAGGGACAGAGCCAGAAGGACTCAGAGGGACACAGGCAGAGGGACAGAGCCACAGGGACAGATCCAGCAGGGACACAGCCAGGGGGAGACAGAAGGACACAGGGACACAGAGGGACACAGGCAGAGGGACACAGGCACAGGGACACAGAGGGACACAGGCAGAGGGACACAGCCCCAGGTCTGGGCAGGTCCAGCTCAGTCCACTCTGATCCCAGAATGTCCCCAGTGCCAGCGCTGCCAGTCCTGGCAGGAGAGCAGCACTCGCTGAGAGCAGAACTGGGTCACTGGGACACGGGGACTGCTGGAAGCAACCAGCTGGAGTTAAGTCCAAATGGCAGCTTGTTATTTCTCCAGAAAGCTGGAGAGGGATTTTTCACATGGGAATGGAATGACAAGACAAGGGGGAATGGCTTCACATGGACAGAGGGCAGGGCTAGAGGGGATACTGGGGAGAAATTCTTCCCTGGGCCTCCAACATCAGGATATGGAGCTGCTGGAGCAGCTGCTGGAGATGTTCCAAGGGCTGGAGCCCCTCTGCTCTGGAGCCAGGCTGGGAGAGCTGGGGGTGCTCACCTGGAGAGGAGAAGGCTCCAGGGAGAGCTCAGAGCCCCTTCCAGGGCCTCAAGGGGCTCCAGGAGAGCTGGAGAGGGACTGGGGACAAGGGATGGAGGGACAGGACACAGGGAATGGCTTCCCACTGCCAGAGGGCAGGGATAGATGGGATATGGGGAAGGAATTGTTCCCTGTGAGGGTGGGGAGGCCCTGGCACAGGGTGCCCAGAGAAGCTGTGGCTGCCCCTGGATCCCTGGAAGTGTCCACGGCCAGGCTGGAGCACCCTGGGATAGTGGGAGGTGTCCCTGCCCATGGCAGGGGATGGCACTGGATGATCTTTAAGCTCCCTCCCAACCCGAAGCGTCGTGTGACTTCCATCTTTCAGCTACCACCGAAACACCCCAACACCTGAACCACTCCCAAACCCTCCCACCACAACCACCCCTGTCCCTCTCCTCCCTCCGCAGACAGCGCCACTCGTCCCCTGCCCAGCCCTCAGCTGGCTCACCTTGTGCATGACAATCTTCCTCTGGGCTGGCTCTGCCACGTCGATCATCTTCTGCACCACGTAGTTGGCGTATTGATCCTTCATCATGGTGTATAAGGCACTGTGGGGGCCGTCGTTCATGGTGCACACCTCGTCGATCAGCATGGCGCGCTCCGTGCGCGACGCGTGCGTCACACACTTCTCCACCACGTTGCTGCAACAGCAACAGGGGAATCCATCAGCAGGGAGCGGGAACAGGGAATGGAGCTGGGAGTTGAGCAGGGAACTGAGTGGGGGATGTCTCCTCGGAGCTGTTCATGCAACCCCAAGGAGATCCCCGGTGCTGCTACGAGGGCAGGACGTTCGGGACACAGAGGGGCTGGCAGAGCTCAGCATCTCCAACAGAACTTGGGATCTGAGTGGGAATTTGGGAAATGGAGCAGTTCCTATTTCACCCCAATTTGTGCAGCCCTGCAGTGATGCTGTGTGAGGTCAGTGTCCAGTGATGCTGTGTGAGGTCAGTGTCCATCCTCACAGTGGAGAAGCCAGGCTGTTGTTTGGTTTGGTTTTCTCCACACTGGAACATGATGGCAATGGAGATCCAAGGTAAAACACAAGGAAATGCTTATTCAGGAATAAAAAATTTCAGCAAAGGCAGAGGATTTCCAAAATTCCTGAATATATGAATGATACCTCCACGTGTGACGTGTGTGTCACACAATTCTCCACCACACTGCAACAGCAACAGGAGAATCCATCAGCAGGGAGTGGGAACAGGGAATGGAGCAGGGAATGGAGCAGAGAATTGAGCAGGGACTGTCTCTTCAGAGCTCTTCATCCAACCCCAAAGAGATCGATCCTACAAGGGCAGGACATTTGGGACACAGAGGGGCTGGCAGAGCTCAGCATCTCCAACAGAACTTGGGATCTGAGTGGGAATTTGGGAAATGGAGCAGTTCCTATTTCACCCCAATTTGTGCAGCCCTGCAGTGATGTTGTGAAACCAGTGTCCGTTCTCACAGCGTGCCCAGTGGAGAAGGCAAGGAATTGTTTGGTTTGGTTTTCTCCACACTGGAAACATGATGGCAGTGGAGATCCAAGGCAAAACAACAAGGAAATGCTTATTCAGGACTTGAAAATCTCAGCAAGAGCAGAGGATTTCCAAAATTCCTGAATATATTAATGACTGCTCTGCTCTCTGGAGAGCCACGTTAAGTAGGGTACGTGAAAGGGGACTGGGAGTTGTGCTGGTCTCATCTCCCACACCCCTGCCTGACTCACACAATCACCCAGTGGTTTGCTCAGCTCAGGGGACACCTCCACTAATTAATGCTCCATCTGCAAATACGTTTAGGAAAAAAAGAGCACGGCAAGTCAGGGAGGAAGAACCTGAAATTACAACGTGAAGACCACGCTCTCCTAATTCTCATTAATGTTACACTTCCCTCGTGCCCGAAGAACTGAAGCACTTTCACTCATCAGAGAAAGGGGGAACACTGAGCCTTTGAAGAGCTCAGCCTTCACGTTCAAATGGCTGGAAGCACACACAGCAGGAATTTACAGATGTGGGAAGCCCTGCTTTGTCGTGACATCCACAAATTTACCCGGATTTTGCTTTACCCACGTGTGGCTCTGCAGAGTCTGGAATAACTGGGGCTGCTGGAACTTCCCTGAGAGGGTTTCCTTGTGCTGGTCTCCAAAGGGACTGCAAGGCTCAGCACATGAAAAACTGGGAAATCATGCTGTGAGTGGCAATTCTTCTGTGAAAGGTGGGATGAACTGCTGCTGCACCGATTTCCCAAATTCCCTTGTGGCTGCACACAGCATCCCAGGGCAGTGAAACGTTCTTGTTATCCAAGGAACAGCGACCACTTAAAAACCACCAAAGCAAGTCAGATAAAACAGAACACACAGGAACTCTTGGCCAAGTTCAGGAGCTTGGATCAGAGCTGCTCTTCCACATCTTCATCCTCCTCCATTACAGACTTACCTGGCCTGCACGCCAGCTTGTAACAGTTATAAATAACATTTTGTTAATAAGCAAAATGTTATTTTCACCTCCCTACACCTACCCCAACCTCTTGTGCAGCTCGAGGATGTGTCTGTGCTCCCAGAGGGTGGAGAGGCTTTAAGGAATTAATTCCTACCTGGCAAATTTATGTTGACTCAAGACGAGCACGTTGCCTCTGATTTCTGCTACAATCTTGCTCTTGTCCTCAGGCCGACCATGCTCAAGGACGTGCTGGATAACGTAGTTCCCATACTGATCCTGGGTGGGAGACAGCACAAGGGGGTGATAAAGGTGGACAGGAACCACTCACAGCAAACCAGTCCCAAAGTGCACTCAGAGTTACAAATTTCAACTGCAGACTAATCAGAATATTTACTACACAAATCATCTCAACACTTTCTCCTTCTACAGAAATTCTAGAGTGGTACCAGCTGGTAAAATGCTGCATTTTTGTAGCAACTGTATCATTTACAAAACTCAAACCCATGTCCTTGTACAGGAAATGTCAATGTTCTGCTTATTCCCAGTTTTTTCCCTCTCTCCAGGTTCACACAGACCAAATCCCACGTCCTGGAGGGCTGTGCCAGTTCTGGCTGTGGGACACTGTCCTTAGGCAGACTATGGTTCTGAATCTGGGAATATTCAGATCAGAAGATGCATTTTCCAGTTGAGGATACCAGAGGCGAGGCCTGGTGCCCACATCCAACCTGTTCCCACTGCCCACGTGCCAATGCTGAGCGTGCAGGGCTTCGTCTGCTGCTTCACCCACGCGCCCCAACAGCAGAATCCGTGTAAAATCCTGGTCAACCAGGTTCTCCCAAGGACTGCAAGGAAGAGGAAAGGCAGCCAGGAGGGGGGTGTGCACAGAACCAACTCATGGTAAGAACTCCAATTCCTTGGCACCTCCTTTTCCTTGGAGTGATGAGCTCCTGGCACCCCTCCAGCTCTTCCTTGCACTGCCACTTCTGGAGCGGAGCACCAGGACACGCAGCCACTTCAGGGCTCCCTCAAAAACCAAGGTACCAGGAAGACAACACCTCTGGTACCCCACGGACACGTGCACGTGGCCAAAGCACTCAGTCTGATGGAATTCCTGCTTGCTGTGCTCCTCCCCAATCCCTCTCCAGGTGGGAACGCCCCTGTTCCCACAGCTGCGGCCCCACACGGGATCAGGAGCTTTCCCAGCACACAGCAGTGACCTGGGAACACCTCCCAGCACCTCCCACACTGACCTGGACCAGCTGCTCGGTGTGTTGGTGGAGCTCCTCCAGGATGGGAAGGGTCTGCTCGGGAAGGCAGTGCTCCAGGATCCTCTGGATCACACGGCAGCCGTAGGGGTGTGTGGACAGTGCAAACACCTGTGGCCAACAGACACAGCCAAAGCAACACTTCCGTTAGTCCCTGGGAATCCTAGAAACCTCCCATGGCAGGGAATGCCAGCTCCAGGCAGCACCAGCTGCAGCTGGAAGCACCCGCTGCCAGGGGAACACAGGCACATCCCATCCCTACCTGTGCTTCAGCTTCCCCATCCATGAAAAACAAATGGTAAAGCCTCCTGATTAATACAAAACCACTGGAATAACCACGCATTACTGGTTATTCTTCCAAAATAATTCCAGCCCACCGTTACCAGCACGGATTTTGAGCTATGTAAGAAGTGGTATGAGCCAGAAAAGTTAAAAATGCCCAGCAAAGGATTTGCCTCAACTCTTTGGATTTGTTTAAAAGCCTTAACAGTGCTTAGGAGAAGTGACAACAAAGAATCTTTCTCATTTCTAATGGATTAGCAAATCTGTGGGTAAGAACATGACACATTTTATTATTGCTGCTCAGTTTTCTGTCTAAAGCACAAAGTCCTGTTTGGTTGCTTTAAATCAACAACAGCAGCAAATCCCAGCAATGGAGTTACATCAACATCCACACATTTTTAATAAGTGGTGAGTAAACCCTGCAGGGAAACAGGGCTTGGCGGGCAATTAACTGCAGGAAAATAATCTGGAGGTGATAGATTTAATCTTCCATGTGAAGGTTCAGATGAAACTGGGACGAGTGGTCAAGGAAATGTCAGAGGCATTAACTGAGCTCCCAGGGATATTTCTGCCTTCCCAAACTCCCAGTGGAAGGTCCAGAGCTAAACTCTAACCAGGAAATCTGCTGAGCAAGTTCCCAGCCAGAATCCTGCTTGTTTTGACACAGCCAAGCCAAGTCTCCACTTTCCCAGACTCCAAACTCCTGGTTCCTGCTGCAACAGCTCCTGGCTGTCCTCACATCCCTGTGGCAAATCCCTCAACACTTCAAAGCCTCCCTGCACAGCCAATTAATTTGAGGTTGGGAACACCCAAACCAGCACTTCTGCACTGGGAGCTGATGCAGGCAGAGCTGCTGATACCCAGGACGTAATTCTGGAGAGAACATCTATAAAAATAAAAAAACCCACAAGGGAATCAAGGATAATTGCCCTTTTCTAGATGAAACTCATGTTTTTTCCCTGCTCTGAGGCCCTTGGAAATCAGCATTCCTCTAAGCCACCTTCACAGCCAGGGATCATAATGGAAGTTTGCTCCAGCCAGCACAAAGCTCTGCTCACCACCTTCACTGGGAAGATGGATTAGGGAGAGACCTGTTTTCCCTCAATCCCTCACAAACACCTGATGTTCCAGCAGAACAGACTCGTGCAAGGATGCTTTACTCTGATCTCTCTGCACAGAAACGATAACAGGGACGTGACCAAGAAGTTTGTGGACTCCCTCACGTGGCTCCATCAACCTTGCAAGCGATGGCTGCTCAAACAGAGTTCTGCAGAGCTCAGGAAGTCCCAGCCGCTCCCAGGCTGTGCCAGGCAGGGCCAGCAGCTGGGCAAGGACTCACCTGTCCCTTGAAGGCATCGATGATGAACTGCAGGGACTGAGGCTGCACACACTCAATGCACTTCTGCACCACGTGGTTCCCGTTCTGGTCCTTCACACACTTGAGGACGTGCCCGTCCAGCTCCCGAACCATCTCGTTCTATGGGGAGCAGAGAGCACAAACAGAAAGCACCACCAGCAGCCCCAGCTCGGAGACACCACTGCTGACCTGGGCCAGGGCGGGACAGCCACGAGGGATGCTCCAGGGTACTTCCAACTGGGAGTTCTCCAGTGGCAAGGGCTGAGATAGAGCTTGCTGGGCTACAGAAACCACCAGGAAAAATCCTGCTCTGACACCAGCCTGGCCTGCTGGAAGGTTCCCTGGAACATGAGCCCGGAGGTCCATTCCAACCCAAACCATTCCGGGATTCCAGGAAGATGAAGCCCTCCTTCCATTAACCATGAGCAGTCTCTTACAAGTGAAGCATGCAAATTAAAGAAATCCAAGTGATCCACAACTTCCCTGTGCATCCCCCATTTTCTTCTGTGCTCTCCTCAAGGAGAACCAAATCTAAAATGGCCAAATTCACAACCTCTCTGGGTACCAGGGTTCCCTGTCACTAAAACGGGGTCAGCTCTGGGATCAGAACTTGCTGGTGTTTCACATAGGAGAGGTGATAATTAAGGAATTGAGCAGCTGAAGTTTAGACCTGACCAAGGTACCTCACGTGCAGGCTGAAAGCTTCAGCCAGGAGCAAGGAGTGACACTTTGGGGCTATGACAAAAACTGGATGAGTTTAGTTTTGTAACTGAATCAAAACCGTGAATTTTGGGAGTACTAAGTACTCAAAAATGCCATTCTGGAGGAAGAGAGTCAACCCTTGGAGCAGCAGTGCTGGAGCCTGGGCACCACCCTGCTGACACACTGAGCTCAGGCTCAGCCTAAAGGGAAGGACCACTCCTAAAGCCTCCTCCAGTTCTTTAATTTAATAACCTACCCTGAGATTCCTGTTACAATTCCCAACCCTTTCTGAGCCAGCCTGCCCAGAGTATTTTTCATCTCAATTCATTGTTCCTAAAACCCTTGAGGAACTGCTTTATTAATGAGCTCTGAGTGGGGCTATCAGCCACATCTCTCCAAAGCCAGAAGTAGGAGCTCCTCATCCATCTCCCTGCAGGAAAGCAGGATGCTGACCCACATAGCAAAGCAGTGATAACTCAGTGAATATTAAAGGCAAAACTCTTCCTTCAAGGGATTTAAAAATATCTTTTAATTCACCATCATTCTCAGTTTTCCCTACACACATAATCTGCTTCCATGGAATTAAGAGAACCAGCCCCATGGCCAGGGAGGTGGAACAAGGAGGTGACAACGGGACCCAGGGATGGTGGCACGGACTCATCACGCACAAGAAACACAACAAACATGCCAGGAACCAAACCACAGGAACACCAGGCACAGGAGGGACAGGAGGGGACACGGAAACATCGAGAAGAAAGTTAAAATTGAAACTTACAATTACCTGCTGGTCTGGGGGGATAAACTCCAGGGCCTTCTGGATGACCCTGCAGCCGTACATCTGCAGGGCCAGGGACAGGACGTGCCCACGGATGCGCTCTGCCAGGGCCAGCTTCTGCTCCAGGCTGCCAAACTGGGCACAGGGACACAGTCACTGCCAGCACCAACCCTCCCCGGGCCACGGCACGGCTGCCCTCCCACCCTGAGAGACAAGAGCTGCCCACTGAGAAGGAAGAAAGGAGCAACCCCACGTCACGGGCACGAACTGGCACAGGCAAGGCGTGCTCCGGGTCTGCCTCCCAAGGGGCTGGGACCACCAGGGTGACATGTGCCAGGCCACTAAACACGGACAGGCCACGGCCCCGAGGCTGCCACAGCTCCAGGAGTGTTTGGACAACGCTCTCAGGGACAGGGTGCGATTGTTGGGATGTCTGTGCAGGGCCAGGAGTTGGACTCGAGGATCCTTGGGGGTGCCTTCCAGCTCAGCAGGTTCTGGGATTCTCTGATTCCAAATTACTGGGCAGAAGCACCAGGAACACTGGGTGGAGAAGGACCAGACCAGTGCCAAGAGGGAGGGATGGGAGTGGGACACAACACTCATCCAGCAGATGCTGCTACTGGGAAAGTTTCTCTTGTTCCTAAATACATGAGCACGGACAGTTCCTAAATACATGAGCACGGGAGCACAGCACCCTGGGAAAGTCTTGTTGGATCCACATCTCCCAGAATCCCAGAGTGGTCTGGGTTAGAAGGGACCTTAAAGCCCACCTCATTCCAACCCCTAGCCAAGGGCAGGGACACTTCCACTGGAAGGTTCCATCTCCTATTTACCCCTGCACCTTTTGCATTTCAAAGTGTTACTTTCCAGATGAACCTCTCTGAGTCCCACCCCTCAGTCAGCCCAGCAGGAAAGGTGCAGCAGCCCGTGGGGAGCAGATGATGCCAGTGTTGACAGTTATCCACAGTTTTAGCCTCATGGCAGGGTTTTCCAAGCTCATCCACTACCTCAGGACAGCAGGGGGATGCCGACTTACTTCGAAGAACTTCTGGATGACGTAATTCCCAAACACATCCACCATGAGCTGATAGGCTGCCTGCAGGATCTCGTTGAACACCAGCTGACGCTCTGCTGGGGTGGCACGCTCCAGTTTCAGCTGAATGAACCTGGAAAACAGGGCTGCTGTCAGGCCACTGGCACATCTGTTCATTCAAACCCTTTCAAAGCCTCACCCGTGTGTTCCAGAAACCACCATGAAAAATCCCATTACAGCACGAAGATGAAGAACTTTCATTAACCTGAGCATCCTCTTGTAAGTTAAACAGACAGATTTAAGACATTTTACTGATCCACAACTTCTGCAAACCACATCTTTCAAACACAGCTGCTCTATCCAGCTGTCTAAAACCTCATGGTCACAGCCATGAGGCCCACGGCCAAATGTTGGAATCCTCATTCCAAGCAAAGCAGATCCGTATGGAATGCTGCAGGACGGCTTTGTGTCCAGCTGGCTTTTAAAACCAGTCAGTGGGAGCGGCGAGCAAACCACAAAGCAAGCTCCTCTGAGAGGAGGAACTCCTGCTGTCAGCACTTATCCCTAATTGTGGAAGGGTCAGTGTGTGACTTTCCGTGGCTTTTCCCACCTATTCCCCGCTCTGCCTTTGCTCCGGGAAGCGACGCCAAACGCAACGGCAAAACACAAGGGCAAAACACAACCACAAAACGCAACGGATCCCCCCTCAGAGAGCGCCCATGCCGAGGCTCCCAGCCCCACCTGGATCCGTGCTGGTCCTGGGAGAACTCCATGATGTGGCCGGCGATCTCGCGCAGCTGCAGGTTGGGGTAGCGGTTGTTGCGGAAGTCCTCGAGCAGGCGGCTGCGCCCCGAGGGCATCACGTCGGACATTCCGTAGCGCAGCCGGGACGACGGGAACAGGGTGCTGCTGGGGCTGAACAGGCTGGAGGCACTGCTGGCACTGCGGTACTTGGCCTCGGCCCCCGGCGCCGCCGAGATGTACCGGCCACTGCCGTTGGTCAGCCCCCCTGCAGGGAAACACAGCGTGGGCCTCGTGGGAAGAGCAGGGATGGAGCCGCGACCGCACCCCTGCGGCCTCCGGCTGCACCAGTGGGGGTGTCTGATGTTCAGCTAGGCACGGCTTCCAGGGGATTTCTAGGGGGGATTTCTAGCTGGGAGTCCTTCACTGAAAGGGTGGGCAGGCACTGGGACTGCCCACAGAGGTTTGGTGTCCCCAGCCCCTGAGGTGTCCGAGGAATAACTGGAGGTGGCACTCGGTGCTTTGGGCTGGCTCAGGGCACTGGGCACACGTTGGATTCAAAGACCTTGGAGCTCTTCTCCAGCCTTAATGATCCTGCTTTATGATGGTCAGGCATTGGGACTGCTCAGAGGGGTTTGGAGTCCCCATCCCTGGAGGTGTCCAGGGAATAACTGGACGTGGCACTCAGTGCTCTGGGCTGGTGACAAGGTGGGGATTGGGCACCCCTGGAGGTCTTCTCCAGCCTTAATGATCCTGATTTATGATGTTCAAGCACTGGAAGTGCCCAGGGATGTTTGGAGTCCCCAGCCCTTGAGGTGTCCAAGGAATGACTGGATGTGGCACTCAGGCTGACGAGGTGAGGACTGGGCACAAGTCGGACTCCATGACCCTGAAGGTCTTTTCCAACCTTAATGATGCCCTTTTAGGATTCCAGACTAAGCTGAGCGAGCTGCCCTCCAAGTAATTTAGACGGGAATGTGTCCAAGCATCCACAGCACTGCTGGATTAAGGCAGGAACAGCTACAGACTCCAGCAAAGGACCGTGATGATCCCTTCCCACTCAGGACATTCTGGATTCTGACTCTCTTCAGTGACATCAAATCTGTGATTCTCTGACAGACTGACACAACTTCTGTTCCTTGTTTTGTGTCCAGACCAGACCAGTGTCAATCCCGACACTCCCAACTTTTGGCTAACTTGCTGTTTCCAGCTGCCTCCATCCTCAGGTTTTTTCCCCACCTATCCTGCTGCCCTGCCAAGGACTGATCTAAAAGAAGTGCACTGGGGGGCGGGGGGGGATAGATATAAAAGTATAAAAATTGTGGCTATAAAAACTCAAATCATTATTAAATATAGATCAATAACAATAAATTAAAACCAATAAATAGCTGTAAAAAGCATGTGATTTCACACATTTCCCAAAATATCTGCATCCACACGAGGACAGATGCTGTGTTACCCCAAAACCAGGAATACGGGGACAGCTGAAGGTTGACCACACATGAGCAAAGCGAAGCTTGGACAGGAACCAACTCAAACCTCCAAATGCTGTTTCCTCGCCTGTAATTTTTCAGGATTTGGTTCAGCACTGTGGCACAGGATTCCTGCCTTTCCTGCAGGGCTCGGGATCCCTCTGCTGGTCACAGACCACAGGAGGAGCCTGCACGGATTTTCCTGGGTGGAACAAAGTCCTCCCAAGGAACACATCCTTATCACACAGGAACCTGCCAGGCCAGGGGGAGGCTGGGGGGAAATCACACGGAAGTGAAGCGACCAGGAGTCTGTGCCATGGAGGGAAGACCTCCAAGGAAACCTTGGGAGGGCCAGACCTGCTCCTGGCAGCTGTGCAATGACAGGGGCTGGAGTTAAAATATGAAATAAAATCGAGCTGAGGGAGCTGCACTCCTCAGCCATGGATGCCTGGAGGAAGCTCCTGTGCAGGAAACACTGCACGAGAATTCTGTGCCTGCTAACAGCCTATTTAATTATTAATTATGACCTTTGTGGCTCACTTCCAGCTCAGGATATCCCATGATTCCACGTCTCTGAGCTGGGCAGATGTTCTCTGGAGATGGTGCCAAACCTGCCCTTTCCCAAGAGAAGGGAGGACCCCTTCCTCTCCCTTTTTTCCAAGGAAAAGGGGAGTTGAGAGCTCCTTACCCACAGCCTTGTGCTGCCTTGCAGTGGGGTGTCCCTCACCTGACTCCCACACTGAGCAACAACTCAAAAAAGCCACCGGGTGCTATTCCTGCCTCCTGAAGGACCAGGATTGTCACAGGATGAGTAAAGCTCCTTCCAGGTGAAGGAAACCCAGGAGAGAAAAGCTCAGCAGTGGGCACTGACACTTCCCACGCATTTGGAGATCTCAGAATCCCCACTTTTTGTTTCAAAGCCTGGAGCAAGTGAGAGTCAGGACTGAAGTGGAAAATAGTTCCTGATGGATGTAAGAGGGGAGGGTTTAGCACTCAGGCTCTTATCTCCTGTGCCTTATCTCCTGGGTAAGAGCACAATCTGTACAGAAAATCTGTCACAGGTTTTCTGAGAAAACCCCAAGCATTTGGAGATTTAAAATATACCACGAATTACTCCGCTTTCCACCCCTCTCTCTCCTGACGGAAATGCTGACTGCAGGTCTGCCCATGATGCTCAACATCGTCCTGGGATCAGAGAGATCCTGTGAGGGACAAGTTTCCTAAACCACACAGGCACTTCTGAACCCCCTGACACCCAGCAAGAGCCAGAGAACCTGGGGTGCCTCAAGATCCTTTATGCCAGGAGGTTGGGAATACAGGGATTTGGTCAGATCCCAGACTTCAGTGGGATCTTACCAGTAACTACAATGAAACAGCTCCTTCTTCCTCTGGAGCCAGGCTGGGAGAGCTGGAGGTGCTCACCCGGAGAGGAGAAGGCTCCAGGGAGAGCTCAGAGCCCCTTCCAGGGCCTCAAGGGGCTCCAGGAGAGCTGGAGAGGGACGTTGGGACAAGGGATGGAGGGACAGGACACAAGGAATGGCTTCCCACTGTCAGAGGGCAGGGATAGATGGGATATGGGGAAGGAATTGTTCCCTGTGAGGGTGGGGAGGCCCTGGCACAGGGTGCCCAGGGAAGCTGTGGCTGCCCCTGGATCCCTGGAAGTGTCCAAGGCCAGGCTGGACGGGGCTTGGAGCGCCCTGGGATAGTGGGAGGTGTCCCTGCCATGGCAGGGGTGGCACTGGATGGGCTTTGAGGTCCCTTCCCACCCAACCCATTCTGGGATTCAAGAGCAGGGCACAGAGGCTGGAGGCTCCTGATGCTCTCAGGGACACAGGGGTAGAACAAAGGCACAAAAACCCCAAGGAAGGGACAGGACCCCTCCAAGATGTTGGCACTGATCCTTTCTCCTGCACCTCAGCCAGAACCAACTCCAAAAGGAGGATCAGGAGACTGTGTGGAGCCATCCCCCGTGCTGCCTACACAGAGCAACCCACCCTGCGTGCAGCCCATGGCGGCTGGAGAGAAGGGAGAGCTCTGCTGGGCTTCTCTCTGAACTTCTCGTCCCGAGTTTCCTACAAGTGTCTGGGATATGTCAGGAAAAATCTGTGTCTGGGAAGGACAGGGGTCACAGATCCTGCTGGAGACTCCCGGGTGGATACCTCAGACCCCTCCCCGGCTTCAACAACTGAGCAGTTCCTGTGCTGAACTGGGAACTCACCCTCTCAGGGCCAGCTGGGAGAGACATTAACCTGGAAGAATCAGTGATTCCAGCAGGGAAAAACAGACAATGGAAGGAGGAGGCAAAAAGGAAACACAGGAGAAGAAACACAAAAGCTGCTGTCTGAAACAAGGCACGTTTTAGGCAAGACTTCTATAGGGCCCTCAAATTGCTCTGCCACGCAGGAGCTCCTGGCGTGAGGAATGCCAGAACAATGGGAATTGGGAGGATGAAAAGATGGCTCCGTGGAAGGCAGGCAGAGCAGCCACCCCTGCTGCTGTCCCCGCAGGGCCACAGCCCCAGCCTGTCCCCAGGCAGCCCCACAGCCCTGCCAGCTCACTGGCTATCAACTCCACTGCCACTTTTCCCAACAAATCCCTCATTTTCCACATGCTTGTATCCTTTTCCTCACGCCAAACCTGCCTTTTAAATGACAGGCTGACTACGGCAAGGGACAAGTCTCTCCCAAGCCGCTCTTGCACGAATAGCATAAAATTAAAGTAATTTAATAATAAAGTAACTGATCCCCATTCCAGGCTGGGAGACCCCGAGCCAGACACATCCAGCCCCAGTCTGCTGGGACCAGGCCAGCTGCACACAGGGCCTGGAAAATCTGCTGGTGGGACTACAGAGGAGTCATGGAATGGGCTGGGATGGAAGGGATCTCAAAGCTCATCCCATCCCACCCCTGCCCTGGGCAGGGACACCTCCCACTATCCCAGGCTGCTCCCAGCCCCATCCAGCCTGGCCTTGGACACTGCCAGGGATCCAGGGGCAGCCACAGCTTCTCTGGGAATTCTATTCCAGGGCCTCCCCACCCTCACAGGGAACATTCGTTCCCAAAATCCCATCTATCCCTGCCCTCTGGCAGTGGGAAGCCATTCCCTGTGTCCTGTCCCTCCATCCCTTGTCCCCAGTCCCTCTCCAGCTCTCCTGGAACCCCTTGAGGCCCTGGAAGGGGCTCTGAGCTCTCCCAGGATTCTTCTCTTCCCCATTAGAACTTATTTTATAGCCAAAAAACCCCACAACTCCACTTCCCACTGCCCTCCACTACAGGTGAAAGGAAAGCTTAAAAGAAATAAAATGACCTTTCATGGATCTCAAGGTCAAACCCCCCCAAATGTGCAGCTACTCCAGGTGAGATCTGACTGGCAGCATCGCCACTCAGGGAATCAGCCGTGGAGAGATCCTGGCTACAGGGAGAGCAATATTTTGGGAATATCAGTGACCCCCTGGACACAACTCATTTACATGGGTGCCAACTCAAATTTCTTTGTAGATTTTGTCCCCAACCAGATCAACCTTCCTCTGATCCACTTTTTAAGACTGATTCTTTTGTTTGCTGCAGGGGCAAGCAACTTTTTCTCCTGCCAGATTTGGAATCTGCTTCCTCCTCAGCACTAATTTATTGTGGCCATTGAACTGTCAGCCAAGGACTCTACAGCTGCATTAAATAAAGTTCAAACCCTTCCAGTGCTATTAAAGCTCTGAACAAGGCACGATGGTAAATCTAAAGCTGATCTCAAAAAATCCTATTTATGACCATTCCAGCTAACCTAGAGCCAGCATTAAATTTATGACACATGCATGGAATAAACATGATAAATACAGTGGCTGCTGAGTGTGGGAGAACTGCTCTGATAACCCAGAATTCTGTTAAACCCAGCAGATACAGGACAGAACCAAAACAAAGGGGGGTTTTTTTGGAGCAAACATTAAATTATCTGTTTGTTTTGTTTATGAGGAAATGAACATTTCAGCAGGTTCAGATGAGTACTGCTTTATTATTTACTATTTACTTTATTTATTTTTAAGATTTATTCTACGGAAGAGCTCTGGGCTAGGCAGAAGCTCATTCAGGAGATTCAGCAGCAAGCCATGGATCTTCCCAAATTTCTCCTGTGCACTAATGTGCTTTTGATAAGGCCACATTGATGGGAAATTTTCCAAGGCAAACTCACTAAATCCTCAGTTAAAAGCTGAGCTCTGCTCCAGACAATATTGGTTAAAAGGAGAAAATGTATTCCAAGCTCATTATTCCCAATTTCATGGGTATTTTAAAACATCACCTTTAAACCCATTTAAATTGAAGGATCAGCCCTTTGTATCTGTTTTATTCAACAAACCATTGGTGCTGTTACCAAGACCTGTGCAGGAAAAACCTGTTTTTCAAACACTTGGAAATATTATCCCTAATTTTGAGCTGAGGAACCAAGGAGACAAGACAGAAACCTCCTGTTCCCAGCTGAACCCTGCAGGAGACAAACACAGCACGAGGGTTGCACTTGATGCTTTTAAAGGTCTTTTTCTACCTAAATCATCCTACACAACTCCTGCCTCAATGCTCCACCTATTCCCTGTGCAAAAGCAGTGGGGAAAAAGGGGAATAAGGGCAGCGGGATGCTCCAAGGAGAGCAGAGCAGTGGCTCTTACCCAGGTTTAGACTGGAGGACGATCCATGTGAAGATAAGGAAGGAGGTGGAGTCTGCGAGTGGCCGGGTCCTTGGCTGGGCAGAGGCATTCCCACCGGTCCAGGAGAGGAGGAGAAGCCAAGGCCATTATAAAAACTGTGTCCTATGGGTGTCAAACTGCTGGATGTCCTCTTGTACAGGTCACTGCTGCCCGTCAGGGAGTCTCGGCGGGAGCCGCTGCCCGTGTTGGAGTTTGCGACTGGAAGAACAGGAAGAGTTGTGTGATGTCAGGAGGCTGCCCAGGGCACCTGGAGAGGCACCTTCAGCAGCTCCACTGCACCAAGATGGAGTTACCTGCGCCCACATGAAATGCATTCACTAAAACCACGTTGTTAATGCTCCAACACAAACCCCTGGCCTCAAAAATTAGCTGCGACCCTGTCTGTGCCATTCCAGCTCTGCAGGTTTTATTCCCAGCTCCAAAAATCTCCAAGCAGAAAGGTCAGAAGACAAAAAATCTGCCTAAAGGAAGGGACACACTGAGCACTCTGCTCTGGACCTTCAGGAGAAGGTTTGTGTTCCAGAGCTCTTTTCCCTAAGCACATCACTGGGATAACGGGAGATATTAAATCACCCTCCTCTTCGTTCTTGGCCATTAAGGCTAAAACAAAGCCACGAGATTTTATCCCTCTGTGTTTATTTAAGAGCATGAACAGCTGGCTGCACGTTTACCCGAAATCCTTGTGCTCACCTGTCATTAGATCACAAAGCAGCTCCTGTTTGCCCCAAGCTTTATGGAGGTGGGAACTCAGAATTCAATTTAACTCGTAACCCCCATGGTTTTTAAGGGCTGTCTTGACAGTCACATACAAACTCTTTAAATGCACTGTCAACTTGAGGGGAAAAAAATCAACTTTGCATTAAAATCTTGTTTAATAAATAGTGAAATTGTTAACTGCGACGAACTCATCATTTGTCGTGACTGCACACGGGTTTGAGAAGCAGCAGGATCAGGGTTTTATTCATCAACTGAGGGAAAACAACTTTGTGCATCTTGGCATTGAGCAAACCAGTCATGGAATTCAATTAGTTAAATCAACTGAGGTGAAAGGAGCAAATGCTGTGTTTACCTGAAACCAAGATGGTTCAAATTCTCAGGCTGGGTTTAAGAAAAATATTTAGAATAACTTTTTATTTCAAACTGTTCTTCTGTGAGGTGACAAGATGTCCCTGAGCCTGTTGTGATGGAGCAGCTCCAAAGGCACACTGGAACTTGCCCTTCACACTGATGAAAGCAGGAAAGTTCAGGACATAATTACTGCCCTCAGCAGTAATTAAAACAATGGTTCCACTTCAAATAAAACAAAACTAAGGAAAAAGAAAAGCCACCAAAACCTCAAACCACAGACATGTCTCTGGCTGGGTTTGATTCTGGAGGAAACCTTGGTCTGCAGCTGCCCAACAAACACCAAACCACGGCTGGGACGTTTCTCACAACCACAGTGAACGATTCCTTTGGTGTTTGATGGGAACAATTCCCAGAATAAAGCACGGAAACCACCTCAGAGCTGCTTTTTAAAAATGATGAAGAGTTCCTCAGCCTTTATTCCGAGGTGAGAGGCAGCACAGGGGTGGATACACTTGGAATCAATTCCTGCTAGCCCAGTATTCCCACCAAGCACACGCAAAGAAAAAATACTTAACGAGGGGCTGACTGATAGCGTGTAATTAACAAAATTAGTGCATAACTCTGGTACTTCTAATTACCATCTACTAGAAGAATTTTTGCCAGGAGGTGCTGCAGATTTTAAAAGCCTAAAGTCGTCCCTGAAGGAAAATTTCCACTTAGCCTGGGATGGATGAGGAGGGCACCAGCTCCGGGGGATCCCACTCCCGGAATTCCTGGCTCTCTGCTGCCCTCCTTTCCCCAGGAAGCAGCTGCAGCCCTCACCTGCTGTCCCAAACCCTCCCAGCGCCGAGCCCAGCGTGGCTCCCAGGGAGCTGCTGCTGCCGAAGCCCAGGGAGGTGTTGGCGGGCTGGGCAGAGCCCTGGGAGAAGAGCGAGCTGCTCTGGGAATTGCTGCTCAGGGAGTTGTTGCCGTAGAAGGAGCTGGAGGCCAGGTTGTTGGTGGGCTGCTGCTGGGGCTGGGGCTGGGGCTGCTGCGTTCCCAGAGGCCGGAATGGTCCGTTGGTGGTTCCTGCCAGCCCTCCCGCCGCTCCGTTGGCCGAGGCCGCCGCCGCCGCAACCGCTGCGGGGGAAGAAATCGGGGAAAAAAATTGGGGAAAAAAAACACCCACTGAGAAAATCCATTTCTGGAAGTTAAAACGTAGCAGGTTGCTTTTAATTGCTACAGGGTTTTTTTTCCCCTTCAGGATGAAAATCTCCCCTTTGCACCAACTCTGCGTAAAGTCTGTGTTTTCAGGCAACTTTTTCCCGAAAAAGTTTCTATCTGAGCTGCCCAAATCCTGCCCAGAGCCCCCAGACTCCAGCTGTGCCCAGCTGTTCTTGCTGCTGCTGGTGGTGTTGGAGCTGCCCAGATCAATCACAGAGAAATGCTCCATTCTCCAAAGATCCAAGGTTCCAATCAATACAGCCCCACACTCGCAAGGGCTAATTATGAAACACAAGTTTTGAAATAATTGAAATTATCCTTTAGCACATGAAACACAATCCTGCGCCGCCAAGAACATCAAACACGAGGACTTTTGTTTGTCAGCCAGTTCCAAAGTAAAAGAAAAAGCAAAATAAACAAGAGCTACAAGAAAACAATTAAAAGGCCCATTTCATAATGTGATCCCAACACTGGCAGGGACTGCTGACACGAATGGATTCTGGCTGAAAAAATCCTTTCAAAGCCTTGAACTCCCAAGGAACCCAAATAAATCCTAAACCAACTCATGGCAAGGCCATTTTAGGCAAGGTGATCATATCCAAGAGCACAGATCATGGAATTGTTTAGGTTGGAAAGGACCTTAAAGCCCATCCAGTGCCTCCCCTGCCATGGGCAGGGACACCTCCCACTATCCCAGGCTGCTCCAAGCCCCGTCCAGCCTGGCCTTGGACACTTCCAGGGATCCAGGGGCAGCCACGGCTTCTCTGGGAAACCTGTGCCAGGGCCTCCCCACCCTCCCAGGGCACAATTCCTTCCCAATCTCCCATCCATCCCTGCCCTCTGGCAGTGGGAAGCCATTCCCTGTGTCCTGTCCCTCCATCCCTTGTCCCAAGTCCCTCTCCAGCTCTCCTGGAGCCCCTTGAGGCCCTGGAACAGGCTCTGAGGTCTCCCTGGATTCATCTGGGAATTCTGCACAGCTGGGAAGTCAGGTGCCAGGGCACAAGTTTAAATAACTGCCATGAAACTCTACAGAACAATTCCAGTTCCTGTCCCTCTCCCCGTCCGTGGCTGCTCCGGAGGCTCAGCCCGAGTTGAGCACAGAGGACGTTTCTCAACAACAATCCCTGCATGGATCTCAGTGAGGGCAAGTTTGTCATCACTGCCAGCGGAGCTCGGAGGGCTGGGGACACGGGGGATGGAGCAATCGCTTGGTGGGACCAGGACTCACCTGTCTGAGCAGGGGGGTGACAGGACTCACCTGCTTGACCCGAGAGGGCCAGGACTCACCGGCTTGACCAGAGAGGGCCAGGACTCACCGGCTTGACCAGAGAGGGCCAGGACTCACCGGCTTGACCAGAGAGGGCCAGGACTCACCGGCTTGACCAGAGAGGGCCAGGACTCACCGGCTTGACCAGAGAGGGCCAGGACTCACCGGCTTGACCAGAGAGGGCCAGGACTCACCGGCTTGACCAGAGAGGGCCAGGACTCACCGGCTTGACCAGAGAGGGCCAGGACTCACCGGCTTGACCAGAGAGGGCCAGGACTCACCGGCTTGACCAGAGAGGGCCAGGACTCACCGGCTTGACCAGAGAGGGCCAGGACTCACCGGCTTGACCAGAGAGGGCCAGGACTCACCGGCTTGACCAGAGAGGGCCAGGACTCACCGGCTTGACCAGAGAGGGCCAGGACTCACCGGCTTGACCAGAGAGGGCCAGGACTCACCGGCTTGACCAGAGAGGGCCAGGACTCACCGGCTTGACCAGAGAGGGCCAGGACTCACCGGCTTGACCAGAGAGGGCCAGGACTCACCGGCTTGACCAGAGAGGGCCAGGACTCACCTGTCTGAGCCATGGAAGGGCCAGGACCCAGCTGCTTGACTAGGGGAGGACAGGACTCACCTGTCTGAGCGATGGAAGGGCCAGGACCCAGCTGCTTGACGCGGCGAGGACCGGACACACCCGTCTGAGCCAGAGAGGGCCCGGACTCACCTGGTTGACCAGAGAGGGCTAGGACTCACCTGTCTGAGCTGGGCGGTGACAGGACTCACCTGCTTGACTAGGGAAGGACAGGATTCACCTGCCTGACCAGAGAGGGCCAGGACTCACCTGTCTGCGCCAGCGAGGGCCAGGACTCACCTGCCTGACTAGGGAAGGACAGGACTCACCTGCCTGAGCTGCAGAGGAGCTGATGATGACAGGGGCAGGGGCCACCAGGCGCACCGGGGCCCCCAGGCCATTCCTGGCCCCGGCGTTGACCACCAGGGCTCCGGTTTGGTCGTAGTAAGCAGCAGGAGCCAGCACTGGGTACCCTGGAGAGGAGAAGCACAGGTGACAGGTGAGGTGACAAGCACGTCAGTCTTGTACAGGGGAGTTAAACAACAGGGGTTTTAAAGCAAAATCTGAATGGAAAAAAAGTAACAACAGCTCTGCTTTTCCCGAAAAAGTCCACGACTGATTTTCAGGTAGAGAAGACTTTTTCCCCCCTGAACCTTTCACACCACACTGCCCGCGGCGTATATTCAGTTACTCAGCTAAAAAAGGGGTTTAAAATACAAAAGCACTGTTTCTTTTCCATTGTAAATACAACTTGTGCTGGGATTTTTCAGATCTGTGAACACCCTGCACGTCCAACGCCCCCACTGTGAGCTGGGGCTGCCAGGTGCACCCACAGGGATCTCCCAGTTCTGTATTTTGGAAGGTTGGTACGGCAAAACATTCTTTAATGTATGTAGATCAACACTCATATATGCTGGGGATACACACACCAGCAGACTGTCAGTGATTTAGGCACCTCATTATGGAATTCTACATTAAATAGAAACATTGAAATTCAATACAGTGATTCTCCGAGGTGGGAGGTCACAGAGAGAATGTTCCCTGCGAATATTTGCTTTGTAAATATATGTACAAACATATATATAAAATTGTATATCCATGAATATTTGCTTTGTAAATATAACCCAAATAACACAGATTAAAGGAAATCTGCAGACTGCTGGAAATATTCACGTTACAGTTCACTTTGTAACTTAACACAGCAACATTCTTCTTCAACAATAAAAAAACCCCATTAACAATCATGTGACACTTCCAGCAAGGAGACCTGAAGTCCAAATAATCCTTTTTTCCTTACATTTCACCAGCAGGACATACCTGCACTTTATTCTAATGTGCTCATGTTTGTCCTGTGCCATTACAGTAATATTCTTTGTAACTGGATGTCAGAAGCATTTTACCCCACAGCCTCACAGATCAGAGCCAGAATTCCTACAGCAGCTCCTCCAATGAAGAATTATAAATGAGAACTAAACCCTTAGCTCTTATCCCTTTTCTTTCCCTGTTTTTAAGCCCCTAGGAAGAGCAATCATGGAGGGAAGTCCCTGTTAAGTCAAGGACCTGGCAGGGATGGAGACAAGAGGAATGAATGGGACTGAGCCACCCGTGAGGTTTAAAATACAGACCCCATAAGCCTGAAAGATCCACAGGAAAGTCTGAAGGTGATTTTCCATAGGAGCCATCAATTCCTTGGATTACACGAGCAACTAATGCACCCACAGAGTGTTAACATTGGCTTTCACCTGTGCCACAAGGCCACCTGTCACCCCAAGGACCACTTGGGCACATCCAACCCCCTGGGATTAACCCCCAAACCAACACAACCAAACCCTGCTGAATGCCGGGCAAACCCAGCACTGGGAGAGCCATGGGAGCCCATTTCCCTGGCTCTCCCTGGCCCTGGGGCAGCTCCTGGTACCTGGCATTCCTGCTGCCAGCCCCTGGCCGAAGGCGAGCGCGGAGTTGACGGCGGCAGCAGCCACCAGAGGATCCGTCTGCTGTCCCTGCTGGTTCTGGTTGGGAGTCAAGGGACGCTGGCTGGCTCCTCCACGGAGAACCTGCAGAGGACACAGAACAGCCACCGGTTAATTCTGGGATCCAGGAGCGAGCCACCAGCACCAGGCACTCACAGGAGCAGCACCAGTGATGGGTGACACCTTCTCTCTCCCCTCTGCTCTTAAACTGACATTTCCTGATGTACAAGAAGGACCTGGAGGGGCTGGAGCGTGTCCAGGGAATGGGGCTGGAGCAGCAGGAGCAGCTGCGGGAGCTGGGAAAGGGGCTCCGCCTGGAGCAGAGGAGGCTCAGGGGGGCCCTTCTGGCTCGGCACAAGCCCCTGACAGGAGGGGGCAGCCAGGGGGGGTCGGGCTCTGCTCCCAGGGAACAGGGACAGGAGGAGAGGGAATGGCCTCAGCTGTGCCAGGGGAGGCTCAGGCTGGACATCAGGAGGAATGTCTTCATGGAAAGAGTGGTCAGGTATTAGAACAGGCTGCCCAGGGCAGTGGAGGAGTCACCATCCCTGGAATTGTTCAAGCCACACATGGATATGGTACCTGGAACACGGTTTAGTGGTGGACCTGCCAGTGCTGGGTTAATGGTTGGACTCGATCATCTTTGGAGGACTTTTCCAACTTTTCTAAATTCTCTGATCCCGTCTCCAACACTCATCCTCTGTCAGCAGTGTTCACAAGCCACCTGCCCCTCCCAGGGAATGCTTGGCCCCTGCCACCAAAGCTCTGCTAAAAGCCCTCTTGAGCAGAAACCTTAAAAAGCCCAATTCAGGAGCTGGGGGCTGGTGCCACGAGGTGACCTTGGGGCTTTTCCAAGCCACCAGCCCCCGTGGAAAGCAGAGCCCTGGTGACACCGGATTTACTGACCGGAAATCATGACCCAAGAGCCCGCGGTGGGTTTTGCACGGAGGAGTTCTCGTGCTGCGTGTCACAAGGGACCAAGTGGCCTTTCCTGTCATGACCTGGGACTGGCTTTGTTTGCCGAAGCCTCACACTCAGAGCTGGTGCAGGATCTGCAAGCTCAGCTTATTACAGGGCCACCCCCGTGTCCCCAGCACGTCCTGCCGCAGAGCCGACCCCGTGCGCCTCACCCGCTGAAGTCGCTACCAGCGAGACTGACTCTGCACCGACAGGCTGGGCAGGATCCCGAGGGTCACGGGTTTAGCTGTGCCCCCCTCCCCAGTCTGCTGGGCTGCCACAGCCTGGCAAGGACCCCTCCAGCCCGGGGAGACTCCGGGAGCGAGGGCACGGGGTGCAATTCCGAGGGCTCAGGCTGCAGCAGGGGAATGCTGCTGGGTTTTATGAATACACTGTTAAGATGCCGTAAGGGTGACAAATCAAGTGTCCATAACCAGTGCTCCAGGTTTCCAAAACCTTTGCCTCAGCACTTTTAATCCAAACAATCCCTGCTGCATCCTCTCACGGATGGGAGGTTTGCATTACAAGCCCCGCTCCTGACCCCACTCACGCCTGCTCCACGGCCATAAAAGTAATGAAAAATCCTATAAAGGCTACTGGCACAGAGATATTTTATTTTAATAGCCTGAGCCTTTGCAGAAGCTCTCTCAGCAAAAGCCTGCTGCGTTTGTAAAGGCCTTAGAACACCTCCTGGCACTGGGGTTTGCTTTGGTTTTCAAAGCAGAAACTCAGAAATTCAGAGCCAGTTCTCCTTACTCTGCCACCTCCATCACCCCAGGACCACAGAGGAGGGCTCTGTGTCCCCGGGAGAAAGGAGCCACCTCCCTCTTCAGCAGGATCATAAATCCATGGTGTTTCCAAGCAGGAAATACCACAGGACAGAGGCTGGTAAAGGGGTGTAAAGCCCCTGGCAGGTGAGGACCAGCCCCAACCAAACACGAGACAAACTCCTGGTGAGGGAAATGAAGCCCAGCTCAGGTTCCCGACTCCCATCCCACAGGCTTTGCTGAGGTCCCATCCCTGGGATGGAGCTGGGAGCAACCTGGGATAGTGGAAGGTGTCCCTGCCCATGGAAGGAGGCTGGAATTGGATGAATTTTAACATCCCTTTCCAAACCATTCTGGGAGTCCAACAATCTTCACTCCCATCCAACTTTGGGAAACATTTAGGATGGCTTTTCCTTATCGTAAAGGAAGGAAATTATTGTTCCTTATTAATTCTTGTGCCACTTCCCAGTTTCCACCTTCTGCTCCACATCTGTGTCATCTGCATGTGCAGAAGCACAACTGTGATTAAACACCAGATCTTTTTCATGCTTATTTTACCTGAGGTTAGGAAAACGAAGCCAGTTAGATTTCAAATATAGGGAAAACACAAACCAAACCCTGAGCACGGAAGTGCTTCATCCCAATGCTGCAGAACTACGATCAGCAGAAGACAAAGCAGAGGCTGGGTAATCCAGGGTGCTGTCAGTGCCAAGGGATTAAGACAAAGACAGTGGATGGTGCAAAGCCCGTCAAGCACACGTCGTTCAGGAGTGTGTAGGGACATCCTTCCCCTTACCAGCCCGGTGTCACCTCTGCACTGTGTTTTCAAACAGCAAACGCCCTTAAACCAGCAGCTACCTGTCCCAGCATTTATCCCGAACACACTCACGGGGGTAACAGCAGATCATACGAAAAACCTCCATGGAATTTATTCATTTTCTCCTTTTAGGTGTCAAATTCTCTCAATTTTTGTGCAGACTAAAAGCAAAGCAGCTGCAGTTTGCCTTGTAAAACTAAAAAATGTCGTGTTTTCTTTTCACAGGCATCTTTTGTCTCCAAGTCCTCACACGAACACCAAACCTAGTCACTCTGCTGTTGCTTTGAGCTTTTTAACCCAGTCTTCATCAAAAAACCCTTCCATGCTGGGCAGCACCCTGAAAACAAGGGCACACTTGGTGACATTCACTGTTTGGCTGCAGTCCCCATCCCTGGAAGTGTCACAGAAGAGCAGACGTGGCACTTTGCAATGTGGCTCAGTGGCCATGGGGGTGTCTGGTCAAAGGCTGGACTTGATCACCTCGGAGGTCTTTTCCAACCTTAATGATTTTGTGGTTCTGTGACAATTATGAGCCCCATGGCCTTCAAAGTGCAGTGATGGCCAGGAAAACACTGGAAGGTGATTTCCTCTCACAGAGAACACCTCAGGGCATTCCCAACCTGATCCATTTATGTTTTCCAAAGCACTGCCACTCAGTAACTCACCACCACCAGTGCACACGTGCCACTCTCCATGTGCCTGATGCATAAATCAAGGATCAAAATGCAGAGATGGCTTCTGTCCTTTCTTTTTTAGGGGAGGCCAAAGGGTTTTCTCCTCACCTAAAGCCACTCAGAGCTGAGGGTCAGGAGCAGTCAGTGAAAAAAACAGGGTTTTGAATGGCTGGAGGTGTGTCAGGGGAGGGTTAGGCTGGAATTTACACAGATGGGTTGGAAAAGACTTTTGAGACCATGGAGTCCAACCTGTGACCCAGCATCACCTTGTCACTGAGTGCCACATCCAGGCTTTCCTTAAACACCTCCAGGGATGGAGACTCCACCACCTCCTTGGACAGCCCATTCCAACGCCTGACCACTCGTTTTGTGAAGAAATTCTTTTTCATTTCTTCCCCCAGAGGGTGCTGGGGCACTGACCAGGCTCCCCAGGGAACAGACACCTCCCCACGCTGCCAGAGCTCCAGGAGCGCTTGGACAACCAGGCACAGAGGGAGATTGCTGGGAAGTCCACGCAGGGATGGATGACCCTTGGGGGGCCCTTTCCAGCTCAGGAGATCCCATTTCCAAGCCCCAGTGGCAGGGAAGCCCCCAGGCCTTACCTGCTGCTGGCCCTGCTGGGTTTGCTGCGTGGTTTGCTGGCTGGCCGAGTTGGTGGCGGCGGCGGCGGCGGCCGCTTGCTGCTGGAAGAGGCTGGCGGGATACACTCCCCACGGAGTGACTCCGTAGTACTGGTGAGGCACCACGGCTGGGCCTGCAACACCAAGGCACGGGGTGAGCTCCTGCAGGGTGCCAGTGGCACACAGCACCCCAAAAACATCGGCTGGCAGGGCTCCGTGTGACGCCATCCGCGCGGAACCCTCTGCGAACACAGCGGGACTCTGGCACTCGTGGCCCACAGTTTTTACAGAGCTTCCGAGTCAGAGCTGAAACTTCATCTTTACCTGGATGAGGTGAAACCCTGCCAACAGTGATCCTGCTGAAATGCCACGTTTTTATTGGAGTGCCCTAATTTTATAGGGAAGGAACAAAGCTTTAACCAAGGGTGAATCTCTGTTTCTGTTATCTCTTGGTTTAGTACGGAGGTGAACTCCTGATCTCAGCTGACACTCACAGCTCAATGCTATCTACCACTCAGCTCCTCAATAAATTAACAAACCCTCTCCACAGCTGGACAGCATCCATTCTCAAGCGTTGAAATGTTATTTTTCCAGCCACTCAGTCCCACTTTGCATTTGCAAACCCCCATAAAAGAGGCTGCGTGATCCTGTCTCTTCTCACATTCCCTCCTCAAACTTAAGAGGCTTAAAAAAAATAATCATCTTGGAGAGCAGCAGAAAAAGCTCCACTGTGGAAGATTCACTGTGTTTATCAGGTCTCAGGACACCACACACCATTTGGAGATAGAATGGCAGCTTCTATCCTTAAATAATCCCAGCTGGAACAACGCTGAGGGAAGCAGTGAGCTCTGAGCTGGAGGGAGGAGCCCTTCCCACCAAATAACATGGATATGAATCCAATAATACTTTTTAATATGACTGTTTGACATCTTTTGGAAAGGTCAGCAGAAAAGCAGAGGTGTTTCCTGTGCTTTCCAAATACACCCCTTATCCCACAGGCTCCTTCCCCACAGCAGGAATATCTCAGGGCACACAGGCAGAGTCAGATCCAGAGCCACTGGAACAAACAAATCTTTGGTGAATCTTGGTCATGTGGGGAGTGAAAATTGGGGTTTTTTAAGAGAGACACTCAGCATTTGGGTTCTGATCCGGTCTGTGATTCTGTGGAAAATGAGGGATTACAAAAAAAAGGGAGGTGCAAACAGACACTGCAGAGTGCTTGCCTGGGTGCGACAAAGGGGAAAAGTCCTGGAAGTACCTTTTCCTCTTGGGATTTTTGATTTTTTTTTACAGTAAGATGTTTGGCTCCAATGAACTTTTACAGAATGCCAAAGCCATCCACTGTGGAAAAGTCTGGATCTCAGGCTGGATGAGCTCCTGCTCCCATAATTCACACTGCAGCAACCCCTCAGGATATTCACTCCATATTTCGTGTCAAATATTAAATTCGGATTTCAAACATGTAATAAATTATATATTACATTATTATTTTATTAGTATTCGTTTTAACTGCTGTTTAACTGTTTTTGCTTTTAATTACTATTCTTCTGGTATTAACTCCTGTGCTTTCCCCAAATTTGGGCTTTAGGTGGCCAGCCCTGTGCCCAGCAGGGAGGTGCCAGGCTAACGCCAGGCTGAACACCTGGATTTTACCTCACACCAAAGCTCTGCCCCAAAGCCCATCCCTGCTGGATTTACTGTCAGGCACCTGCTTCTCTAATTCAAACCTGGAGCAGCAACCACTCATTTCTCATCTTCCAACCTGCAAATTTGGGAGCAGTAGTGGCTAAAATGAAACAATCCTGCAGCAAATGAATGAGTGCCACGCTGGTGGTGCCTGTCCTGACCTCAGCAGGCACAGGCAGTAACCAGTGAGTGCCTACAACCTGTCTGGAGTCAGGGAATGCTCATCAGACACCAACTCCTGGGGTTCTCCTGCACCCAGCAGGGAAAGAGCTGCAATTGCTCCATTTTAATGCCAGTAATTAACCTGCATTTGCCCTCAGGCTACTGGAAGTTGCTGCAATAACTCTTTATCAGGGCAAAATTTGGGCATCTCTCTGGGATATTTTAGTCTCAGCTCTAATTATCAAACAAGCAGAGCCTAGATGGGTTTTTCTCCTCGTTAGAGGTTGCTCATCCGAGCTGCAGAAGCCTGGGGTGTTTAAAAGAAGAGGAGACACAAAGGCTTTGAAGTTTGCAGGCAGCTGGGCTTGAAAGGGCTGCAAGTCTGGCTCAGCTGCTGTGAGCGCAGGACAGGCTCATTACCGAACAGAGTTCTCAGAGAGGGCAAGCGTGTCATCACTGCCAGACTGCCAGCACCGCCCCGCCGCTGCCCTGCTCCAGCACAATTCCACCTGCTCCTGCGCGCATCACAGCTCTGCGTTCCCCGCAGAACAGGAGCCGTGCCACTGCCTCTGAAGCCAAATATTCCCACTGCCGCGTCTCACACGTCCGCTGACTCCCACAGCTATTCCCTTCAGGAAACATTAGCAAATCCAGCTGTAAGTGTGTTCGTAACACAGGATTTTGCTTTTCATCTCAGCCTGCCCGCTCCAGTCTGAGCCGTACCTGCTCCCTGCAGGAACAGCCAAGCACGAGGAATAGTGACAGGGTTAACCAGCCTCAAGGACCTCCAATGCCAGGCTGCAATCAGCACCTCCGCAATTTCCAGCGATCTGTGAGGCGATCCCTTCGGAATTCCCAGTGTGGCACCCACGGGTATCCACGGAGTGGCGTCTTTTAGGGATGGGAGCGAGAACCTGAGCTCCAGAAGTGCTGTCCCTGACCCAGAGGGGCGGGCACAGCCCTGCCTGACACTGCTGAGGCACCTGGGACAAACCCAGCTGCAGGTGCTCCCAAATGCCAGCCCGGGAAGGTGTGTGCACTGCTCAGCACCAGGTGACCCACGCCTCCCACATTCCCAGGGCTGAGGATCTCTGGGAGCACTGTGCTTTTCCTGCATCCAGGTTATCCCAGCATTTATCCACTTCCCCACAAAGAACAGATGCACTTTTCTACCTGTAACACTCCACCTCAGAGGGAATCATTTCCCAACTGGCCTTAAAATAGGCAAGATTTCGGTTTTTTGAGTGACATCTTTCTCAGATGATGGAAGGCAATTCACAGCACTTCAAAGAACTGAAGCACCATCTTCCCCACAATTTAAACTCATAAGTGAGGGGTTTTTTTCTCAAGGAAATCCTTCCCTCTGCATTCAAATTTGTTCTTTAAAATGCTACTATTGTTGGGAAGAGAAGGGCATTATCCTAGAGCTGACAGTTTTACAATCATTAAAAACCTGCCATAATGGCAGATCCTTAATTGACAGATTATCTCTGCCATAAAACACAAGTTTCCTCTCTGCTCTGAGAGTAACTGTGAGCAATAAACTACCAGCAGCTCCAAACTCATTTCTTCCATCTCACAACCTTCTCCAAGTCCTCCCAATTTAACACTCCCAAACTCATCAAGGAGGATTTTTGGCTTGACATGTAACTCTAAACATTTAAATTGTCCCACGTCCCTCCAGTGCTGCTCTCAGTCATGACAGAAAAAAGGGTTCTCAAAACTGCTCAGGTCTAGACACAAAAAATGCTTTTCCTAAAATAAACATCAGCCAAAAGTTTGTTATCTTGTCATGTCTAGGATCCAAAGCCTAATGAGAGTTAAAGTACCTCCTATTTCTCAGTGGTGTAACACTATAAATACACCCCAGCATATTACACATTGTTTTGTCTTGCTTTTAAGAGTTGAAGTTTAAAATTATTCAAGTAGAGACCCTGATGCCAAGTTTTGGGATGCTTTAGGTATCCTGGGCTGTTATTTCCAGTACAAATGTTTAAGGCCCCAGTCAGGCACAGCCTAGATGGGGTTTTCTCCTACTCCGAGGTTGCTCATCCAAGCTGCAAAAGCTCAGGCAGCTGCAGCTTCAGCAGAGCTGAGAAAAAGAGAAAAAAATTGTGGCCAACACTTGGTGTTTCCTGGAAATCTGGCCCAGTTCTGTGTGGTCTATGAAATCAAGATGCTGACCTGCTACTCCTGTGCACACTGTGTGACTCCGAAATGAGCTTCAGAAGCACTGAGGTGATGCAAAAAGGCCAACCAGAAACCTCTTTGTGTGGGAATCACTCACAAATCTCCTCCTCTGCCTGGAACTGGGAATGTTGGTGTTCTGGGACCTCCTCCCTGCTGAGTCCTGACTGAACTTCCTGCTTCTGTTTGCCAGGAGTTCAGCTCATTCATTCACCACTCCAGTCACCACCACATGGCTTCTCAAGCCCTGGACTACCAGAACTATCCCTATACTCCTGCTCCTGGCTCTCTCCCATGGAATCACAGCATCATTTTGCTTGCCAACCCCGTGGTGTTGCCTACAGCCAATCTCTCCTTGGCATTCCACAATCCCCACCCAAAATTCACAGCAGCCCAGGCCAAAGCCCACGTCTTCCAATGATGATGTAGATCCTTTACATACATCCGTTAAAAACTCCATCCAAGGGAGTAAGAGTTGCTGGAATCCCATTCCAGAGCTTGACCCCACAGTGGCCTCAAGGCTTAGAAGCTCAGCAGGGGTTATGTAAGAGCTGGAGAAGAGGCCAAAGTCGTGTCCCAAAGCACAGCGTGTCACATCCACGTACAACCCAGCTCCGTGGGTTTGATTTGGGATGCATCCCCACGTTGGAAGAGCTCTGCAGGGAGTTTACAAGCTGTGAGTGCAGTGTGACAGCAGTGAGAGCCTCCACAGAACATCCCTACTCCCAACCCTCCAGGGTTTATTTGCAGCACAGAATTCCTCTCCCCCTGCCCGAGGAAAGCAAGGCATGGTTCTAAATACGCTCTTCTAGAAGCTCTTTCTTCCTTTGTCCTCAACACTTAGGGAAGAATTTAATGGTGAAACACACAGCCAAAGTCCAAGGCACACCATGTTCCCCACGTCTGACAGGCTGTGGCACCGAGCTGGCATCTCAAGGTACAGCAATTTTGGCTGTGACAGGTGGGAAGAATTTGGGAACTGATAATGAGTGTTTGGAGGGAGATCTTGCACGAAGACAAGAGCCTCCGTCCTCGCCTCCCATCTGGAAAAGGGCACATTCCCAGCGTGAGCCTCAGCAGATCCAGGGTGTTTTTACCTTGAGAGCCTGGGAAGTGTAAATTCCAAACAGGATCCTGCAGGAGGGAAGAGTCTGCAGGATGGATCACAGCAAATCAAGCTGAACTGCAAGGAGAGACAACTTTCCTGGCAGGAAACACATCCCCCATCTTTCCAGCCTTTAATAAATGTGTTTTCAAAGGTGCCTCTCACCACTGTCAGTCACCAAAACACCCCAAATGGAGCAACATCTGTGTCTGGGAGTGGTTCCCTTCGGGACACAACATCTGTCTGGGAGTGGTTCCCTTCCACGGACAACATCTGTCTGTGAGCGGTTCCACACACAACATCTGTGTCTGGGAGTGGTTCCCTTCTGGACACATCATCTGTCTCTGTGCGTGGTTCCACACACAACATCTGTCTGGGAGTGGTTCCCTTCCACGGACAACATCTGTCTGTGAGCGGTTCCACACACAACATGTGTGTCTGGGAGTGGTTCCCTTCTGGACACATCATCTGTCTCTGTGCGTGGTTCCACACACAACATCTGTCTGGGAGTGGTTCCACACACAACATCTGTCTGTGAGCGGTTCCACACACAACATGTGTGTCTGGGAGTGGTTCCCTTCTGGACACAACATCTGTCTGTGAGTGGTTCCACACACAACATCTGTGTCTCTGAGTGGTTCCCTTCTGGACACAACGTTTGTGTCTGGGAGTGGTTCCCTTCTAGAGACAACATCTGTCTGGGAGTGGTTCCACACACACCATCTGTGTCTGTGAGTGGTTCCCTTCTGGACACATCATCTGTGTCTGGGAGTGGTTCCCTTCTAGAGACAACATCTGTCTGGGAGTGGTTCCCCGCACAACATCTGTGTCTGGGAGTGGTTCCCTTCTAGAGACAACATCTGTCTGGGAGTGGTTCCCCGCACAACATCTGTGTCTGGGAGTGGTTCCCTTCTAGAGACAACATCTGTCTGGGAGTGGTTCCACACACAACATCTGTCTGTGAGTGGTTCCACACACAACATTTGTGTCTGGGTGTGCTTCCACACACAACATCTGTGGCTGGGAGGGGTTCCACGCACAACATCTGTCTCTGAGTGGTTCCCCACACACCACCTGTGTCTGGGAGTGGTTCCCTTCCATGCACAACATCTGTCTCTGAGTGGTTCCCCACACACCACCTGTGTCTGGGAGTGGTTCCACGCACAACATCTGTCTCTGCGTGGTTCCCTTCCCATTTGCTCTGCTGTTCCTCCTCCCCAGAGAGGGAGCCCACAGCAAGTGCTGGACAAGAACGATCCCATTTAATCCCACCAAACAAGAATCCCATGACAAATCCTGTTCTTACAACTGACACCAATTATACCAATTCTCCCTCCACAGAAACTGTGATGCACTGCAGTCTCATTTTCACGGCTGCAGAGCAGTTTTGGTGCAGGAGAAGCTCAGGAATGCAGAAGAAGAGGAATTTCTCACCTAAGGTGGCAGCTGCCGCCAGTCCGGCCGCGTAGGGATCCGTGCCCGGAGGAGCCGCGCTGATGATGTAGGGGTTGGGAACAAAGGCAGCAGGAGCTAAACCTGCTGAAAACACACCTGTCAGTAAAAACAAACTTCACTGGCACCGAGCCCCACCACAACACCTCTGGCTGCTGCCCGGGGAACACGAAACTCAGGCGGCTTTTGGGGTTTTCCAGCTTTTTGCAGGTGGTTTTCCAGAGGGAGTGAACAAGCACTGGGTGTTAAGAGGCAGAGGAGGGAGCTGACATAAACCTAATTCCAAGGATGCAGTGCTCCTTAAGGAGTGCTGAAGTGGTAAAATACTTTATATACAAGAGCTCAGGACAGACCCAGTCCAGGTGACTGGGTAATCCCAGGAGTTAATTGCTGTTACTACTCTGTGTTTCCTACACCGAGCAGATCCAGACTCAAACTCCCCTACTCTGAGCTCCACACCCACTACAGGATACCAGTATTCCTACCGGATAGTTTGGGAAGAGTTCAGGAGTGTGGAGGCATTCCCTCCCTCTGCAAGGGACAAGTTTAATCATTAGAGAAATGCCAGGGGGTGGGAGGGGGTGTGGAGGGGAGTAAGTGAAAAGGCTAAATAATTTTAATCCCTGAGCTCCACTAAGAACACAAGGGCAACGCACAGAGCTGGGAGACTCCCAACACCTTTATACCGGGATTTTGGGAAGGAAGAACTACCACTTGAAGTGCTTATTGTACTAAAAACATTTCACTCTAAGACAGTTTAATTATCCAAGAGTAGCCCTACATTTCTCCTGGTTTTTTACACACAGGATTAAGAACTTTCTTCCCAGTTAATCTATACTTCTTTAATAATATGAATGACGTATTTGCATAAATTACATCTTTAACTTTATGAGACCCCAGGCAGCACATTCAGCTGTACACTGAATTGTGCATTTTCCCCTCACTTCACTGTGCTGTTACCCTCATTTATGCCTCACTCAGAGAATTCCCAAGGTTCTCCTGACTGACCAGCACCTCAGAAGGGTGACACCGTCAGCCCTGCCAGCCAGGAAAGTCCTTTGAAAGGTTTCTTAAGTGTGCAAGAGAAACCCACAAGCAAATCATGAACCACCACCCTTCTGCTCGCGCGCTGATTCCCGGCTGCGAGAACACACCCTAAACCCCCCGGGATCCCTTTTCCCCTGGTGTTTTCCCAGCGGATCAAGGGCAGGGCAGTGAAGTGGGATGGATGGGATGGCAGACTCACCTATGTGTGGCTGGTGGGCAGCAGCCAGGGCGTACTGCTGCTGCTGTGCTGCCGTCAGCTGCTGCACCGCCAGCGCGTTGGGCCTCTGGAACAGCTGCGGGCACAAGAGCACAAACACGGCCCTCAACTCGGGCACAAAATGCACAATCCCCTCCCTCACTCGCCCACAAAAAGCACAATTCCCTCAATTTCGGCACAAAATGCACAATTCCCTCCTTAACTCAGGCACAAAATGCACAATCCCCTCCCTCACGCGCGCACAAAATGCACAATTCCTTCCCTAATTCAGGCACAACAAGCACAATTCCCTCCCTACCTCCGGCACAAACACCACAATTCCCTCCCTAACTCGGGCACAAAATGCACACTCCCCTCCCTCACTCGCGCACAAATTGCACAATTCCCTCAATTTCGGCACCAAAAGCACAATACCCTCCCTAACTTGGGCACAAAATGCACAATACCGCCCCTAACTCGGGCACAAAATGCACACTCCCCTCCCTCACTCGCGCACAAATTGCACAATTCCCTCAATTTCGGCACCAAAAGCACAATACCCTCCCTAACTTGGGCACAAAATGCACAATACCGCCCCTAACTCGGGCACAAAATGCACACTCCCCTCCCTCACTCGCGCACAAATTGCACAATTCCCTCAATTTCGGCACCAAAAGCACAATACCCTCCCTAACTTGGGCACAAAATGCACAATACCGCCCCTAACTCGGGCACAAAATGCACACTCCCCTCCCTCACTCGCGCACAAAATGCACAATTCCCTCCCTAACTCGGGCACAAAAAGCACAATTCCTTCCTTTCCAAGCAATTCCTTCACACTAGATTTTGTTTCACCACTCCAGATATTCCGCCCTACAGAGAGACATTTCAAAAGGATTTGAACAAATGTGAACTGCTTTGGAATCAATTGGCCGTGTTAATCCACCTGGAAAAAAAAAAAAAAGCCATTCCTGCAGCAGAGCCGCCCCCAGCCCGGGTTTTTTCCTTTGGCATTCCCTGCACGATCCCACTTGTCCCAACTCCTGCTCAAACACACAGGCCCCAGCTGCAGCCCGGGGGACTCCAGAGGCTGCCGGGAGCACTCCCAGGTGCTGAGCACGCTCAGTGACCCCAGGGACACCGCGGGGCCCTCCCGGCTGGCCTCAAGTGGGCACGGGATGGCACGGGGATGGCACAG
>WBMZ01003032.1:0-45532 GCA_013400975.1 Atrichornis clamosus
CCCGCGGAGCCGCGGGCGCGGCGGCGGCGCGCACGGGGTCGCCATGACGCGGAGCTGCTCCGCGCGGGGCTGCACCGCGCGCGACACCGGGCAGAACCGGGAGCGCGGCATCTCCTTCCACCAGTGAGTGCGGCCGCCCCGCCCCGCGCCGCTCCCGCTCCCTGCTGTCCGCCTGCCCTCCCTCCTTTCCTCTCCCTCTGCCGCAGGTTCCCGGTGGACGCCGCGCAGCGCCGCGAGTGGATCCGCGCCGTGAACCGCGTGGACCCGCAGAGCCGCCGGCCGTGGCGGCCCGGCCCCGGCGCCATCCTCTGCTCCCGACACTTCGCCGAAGGGGACTTCGAGCGCTACGGGCTGCGGCGGAAGCTGCGGCGGGGGGCCGTGCCCTCCCGCTTCCCCTCCTCGGTGCGGGCGGGTACCGGGCGCGCTCCCCGCTCCCCCCCGGGGGGTTCCGCCAGGTGCCGTGACCCTCGCTCTCCCTGCCCCGCCAGGAGCCGCCGGGCTCCGGCCGGAGGAGGAGCAGGACCCCTGTCCGAGCGCTGAAGCAGCCGCTGCCGAGCCCCCCCGCCGGGGACCACAACTACAGCCTGCAGGGACAGCGGGAGGCCGAGCCGCGGCCGCCGCCGGACGACCCGCGGCACCAGCAGCTCCCGGCCGCCGAGAGATGCGCCCGCGGCCCCCGGCGCAGGACGGTGCCGAGCATCCTCCGGGAGCTGGTGAAGAAGCGGCAGCTTTCTGAGGAAATCGTGAGTTTGCTGCAGGCCCAGTTTTCAGGTACTGCTGGGGATGTTTGCGGAGGCAGTGTGTACTCCCTCGCCCCAGTTTTATGTCTTTGCTTAACTCGTGCCTAGGAGGAGGTGAGGCACAGTGATACCATTGCTGCACCGTACACTTCACACCAGACTTCAGGACAGAGTGGTTCCAGAGGCTACACTGTTGTCTTGTATTCTGCAATGTATTTGTATCATGCATTTCTCTCTTGTCAGCCATTTATTTGCTTCATTTAAAGCTGACGTTTTCTGATTTCTTTTTTAGCAGATTTGCCTTGCGAGTTGCACAGCTGGAGGCAGATGGCAGACTACTCACCAGAAATGAGGCAATTTGCTTGTATTCTCCACCTCTACCATATTAAGGCCTATGATTATCTACGGAAAATTCTTCCCCTTCCTCATCCTTGCAGTCTGACAAAGCAAGTTTTTATTCTTTCATTTACTCTGAATGTAGTTACAGGTACTCGTGAAAATAGGTGTAACAGATCTGTCCTGAAGACATTGAGCAGTAGTAATTTTTCCTGCTTTGTTTTTAGTAACAGAAAAGCATATGTCAAGAAACATTGATACACCTCATCGCAGAGAGCTTGGACATGTTTCTGCATGTGGGTCACAGCATAAAAGTAACACACCTGCACTGTGTCCCAAGCTGCTTACCCAATTTTTCTTCCTGAAGCTACCTGAACAAGGCTGAAGAAGCTCTCCCTCTGCAGGCTTAGGGTCTCAGACTCCTGTAGGGCAGTTGGAGGAATTCCAAGGGATACACGCATAGTCCATGCCAGCCTGTGGGGTTCAGCACAGCTTCCTTAAGGAATCTGCTCAAAGGGGTGCCAGGAGGTAGTCAATGGAGTGTATTAAGAAGAGTAGCTTACACATGGACTGCTGAGGGTTTTGCATCTTCCAAACTGGATTACAATGTCTGATGTGGAAAAAGCCAGTTGTGAAAGAGAGCAGACTCATATAGTTAGTCCTCTGCATAGTTTGATTTACATGTCTATGTTTGGTTTAATTTTTTTTCCTTTTGTTATGAGATCTTATACACCGAAAAGGCAGGAAGCTGCTTTTTTACTTCCCTGCATGGTCAATACTCTCCTTGGCTCCCCATCACTAGGGTGGGAGAAAGGAAACTCAGACTATGCATTAAGAAAGGCAGGGCTGTTGCTTTTTCAGAATCACGTCTCCTAACCACATCCTCCCTTTTTTTCCAGTTGGCTGTCTAATAACAAGGCTGCTGCAGGCTTCAGCAATGAGATTTTTCTCCGGCTTCAGGAAAAGGTGGAGAGAGGGGAACAGGACTACCGCTACTGCGCCGTGCTGGTACAAGACATGTCCCTGCAGAAGCAGCAGGAGTGGGACCCCCAGACCAAGCAGCTGACAGGCTTTGTTGACTTGGGAGCGGGCATCCTTGATGCTGACGAAGCTCCACTGGCATCGGAAGCAATAATCCTCATGGCAGTTGGCATCTCAAGCCCTTGGACAGCTCCACTTGGCTACTTCTTGGTGAACAGCACATCCGGCCGCTTAGTTGCTCAGCTCCTTCGTCAGACCATCAATAAACTGAACAACATTGGGGTTGTGGTCCTGGCTGTGACATCGGGTGCCTCTGCTCGTGGTGCTGAGACTGCCAGAGCCTTGGGGATCAGGATAGATCCCAAAAGGATTCGGTGCACTTTCCAGCATCCGCCCGGTTCTGCTCACAGCATCACATACTTCTTTGATGTTTGTCATGCCCTCCAGCTGATAAGGAATGCTCTGCAGTGCTTCCAGAAGGTAGAGTGGCTCAGTGACTTCATGTGGTGGCAGCATGTGGTGGAGCTGGCAGCTTTGCAGGAGCTGAGGGTGTTGGAGCCGTGCAGTCCTGAGTCAGGCAGGGCTGGGAGTAAGGAGAGTTACCACCTGAAGGTCAACCTCGCTACCCTGTTGTTCAGCGAGGGTGTTGCTGAGGCACTGGAGCACCTCCAGAATTTGGGCCTGGCCTCATTTCAAAACTGCAGCGGTACTGTCAAGTTTGTGCGTTTGATGAGCTCTCTGTGCGATGTATTTTATGGTAGAAGTCCCTATGGAAAGGGACTGAAGGAGCCTTTGCTAGCTGCAAATTACACCAGAATAAGCAACCTTTTCAGTGAGGCCAAGAGCTTCTTTGTCAACTTAACCGATTCTATGGGGCGATACATTATCAACAGCAAACGCAAACTAGGATTTCTGAGTTTGCTGCTCAACACTGAAAGCCTCAAGTGGCTTTACTCGAACTACACGTGTCCAGAAGGCACTCCTTCCCACCACCTCCACACCTATGCCTTCAGCCTGGACCCACTGGAGCTGTTTCTCAGGGCTCTCCAGCAAGCCTGTGGCAGCAGTGGGAGCCCCACCTGCACTGTGTTCCAGGCTGCTTATCACAAACTGCTGGCCAGCTGCAGCCTGGCACCGGGCTCACCACACAGCAGCGGCTCAGGCAATGTGAACTCCTTGGACATATCCCTGTCTCGGAGAAGAGACCTGACCCTGGGCAGCATTCGTGCTCAGTATCACCCAGCTGCTGGGAGGACACTGGCCCCAGAGTACCCCTACTGTGCAGGGCTGCTTTTGCCCAGCTCTGCCCTGAGCAACGCGCTGACGGATCTCTCGCTGCACGCGCGGGGCCTCACCTGTGCCGCGGGCTGGGTGGCTGAGCAGGTGGCCTCGGACTTGCAATGTGAGGCTTGTCTTGCCTCCCTCTTCGAGGCAGATGAGAGCAGGCTAAGATGCAAGTCAGTGCTCTACATAAAAAAGATAGGTGGTGTGAGTCTGCCCTCAGCCAGTGTGCACCACATAACGAGCATTTCGGAACAAGTCCTAAACCGGCATGGCAAAGTAGGAGGTGCCAACAAAAATACCAAGCTGTGGCATTTGGCTCTGGAACAGAAAGTCTTCCAGGAGCTTCTGGGAGAAAGCTCCCTCTTTCCTACCCTCACAAACCATTTATTTGATGGGGAGTTGAGCATTAACAACCACCACACAATCTTAGTAAAGGAAATAACACGGTGTTACTTAAACATTAGAACAAACCCTGCCCTACACCTGAACTTGAAATACTTTTGTGGAAGGCACAGATTGAAGAGGATGAAGGGAAAACATTTGTTTCCATCATCACTGGGGAGCTGTCATTCAAGCTAAACCCACACGGGGTCATGAATAGTCTGCTATTCTAAGGATGGCTGTTCCCTGCTGAGGCTCAGTGCTGGCTAGACCGAGGCAACACGTGATGAAACACACAAAACTTCTGTTGATAAGTAGTGATGTTTTGGGCCAGTGCAAGTCCTTGAACAGAGTTTCACTGAGCAAAGCAAGAAATTTATCCAATCCCATGTTCCATCTAGCAATCCTGCAAAGCAGACACATATTTCATGAAACTTCTGTGGTAGGTCAGGATGAGCAGTGGTTGCTCAAGAGGCCTGAGACAGTGGTAGGAGACACTGCAGTATCCCCTGGAAGAGCTGGGGGGCTTTAGTGCTGTGAGTGTTCTTGCCAGGAAAAAACTGATACAGTTGCGGGGGATCATGTGCACTGGCAATTTGATTTCACCAAAACAGATCTTTATAAAAGCTGGAGACAAGAAAGCTTGCAGAGCTTTTACTGAAATAGGAAATTAAAGATGTGAAAAGACAGCAGCGCTCAAGTTGTACACGAGCTCCATCCCTACATATCAAACAGCTAAACAAGCTGGCTAAGCCTAGGTCCTCTGGATCAGTGCTGAGCCTGTGCCCAGACTGTTGTGTCCAGTGGCACCCAGGAGCGCCAACACCATCCTCCATGGGCAGGAATACATGGATGTGCTGCACCAGGGCGAGTGTTCCAGGCCCCATTTCATGGCTCCATCAGCTCACCTGCTCAGCTGTACCACGTAGCCCCATCCTCCCAGGGCTGGCCTGTGTCCTGCAGCCAAGGGCACAAGGCAGCCTCCTTTCGATGTTTCCGCTGGTCACTTGAACCATAGCTTTGATGGCACCAAGTAGGACAGGCTTCTTCAGCTAGTTCATTTCCATGGCAAAGAAGCTGCCTCCAGTGCTTTACCTGAAATAGCAAAGTTTGGCATAACTGCTGCTAAGTGGTCATGCAGAACAGCAGTTGCATCCATAGAGATGGAAGGCAACTAATTCCCACAAAACTTGCTGTTCCGTTAATTTCAAGATCCATGATGGAGATGAGGAACTGCTGCACTCAATTCCTCAAGCTCTGCTTTGAGAGCAGCAGCACCACAGAACTTCATACAGTCCCTGCTGGGAGGAACTAACCTCTAGACCTCTTTTCCCACTCCAAATACCTATGCAAAAAGCCATGTCGAAGCCATCACTGTCATGGAGCCATTCCAGCTACAAGAGACTTCACAGGAAGCTATTTCCTCCCCTCTATATGTGATTTTTAGGACAACTGGCAAAATGCTGCTGAAATCCCCGTGACAGATTGGTTGCAATCATGTAATGTTGGAACACTTGCACTGCCTACACCTCCAGCCCCAAGATGAGCAGTTCTGAGCTGTGCCACCATGTGCCACGGATTGCTGTGCATGACAACACACCAGTAACCAAGGGATATTTATCTCTCTCTCACACTGAAAATCCAAGTCACTACTTGCATCAGAAGTGGACCTAGCATTAACAATTTATTTTGATATTTCAGTGAAAAAACCTGTGTATATTTGTCAGTGCTGAAGCAAAGGAGTGCAAAAAAAATATCATATTTACAGAATAGTATAAATGTTTATTTTTTGTGATTTATCTGACTGTTTTATTTGTACAATATAGAAAAGTGTATTCTTTGAATAGGTCTTGTAAATATAAATTTAATTTTTCTACTTTTGGATGTAAACAGAACTATAAAATGAACCCTTGCCCCATTCCCAATTATTTTTTATGTAACTGGATGAACTTGACTGTTAATCTTGTCCAGCAGTTTGATGCAAATGGCTAAGGAAGTACAAAAACCAATTCATACACTCTACACCAGGGAGAGGGGAAAGAGGAATCCAAGCTTAATATTTGAGAAAGCTTGTTCAAAACAAAATAGAAGAACTAAGAGCATTTGATTGCACCTTCAAAGTCTTTACAAGCAAAATATTCGCCAGCAATGCCATCATACATAATTACAACTGTAATCTAAATTTCACAAGTGCTTTTGCACACTGTATATAAATACACATCACAAAAGGTGCAATTTAGAGTAAGACACTGAATATATACAAAATTAACACGGATTGAAGTCTAAACAAAAGGCATATTGCAATCTGTTTGAAAAATAATGTAAGTAGGTATTACTTTATTCACTTACACTAATTTACATTTATACAAATCTTACTGGACAGACTATATTAGGTCACTAGAAGTAAACAGAATATCCGCACTATCTACAGGTAAAGTTACTGCACTGATTTTTTAGTAAATCCAAGTCCTAATTATGAAAAAACATGGCATTTACTTACATGGTGGAGGTGGATTCCCTTTTCAGAGATGTGCACAAACATACTTGCTATTTATGCTCAGGGAGCTGTTCACAGCAGGCAGAGCCCTTCAGACAGTGACTGGCAGGTGAAACCCTGTCTGCGAGCCCACCACTGCTGCTGGCTGCCTGCCAGGCATTTCAAGGAGCCACAAGAGAAGGGTCAAGGGCCTTCTGCTCAGTGCATAGGGTTGGGAAGTGAAGCATCCTCCCATCCTGTTGCCTTCACACACATAGGCACATAACTCTGCTGGTGTGCCTAGCCCTCACCTTTCCCAGCCTGGCTCTGCTAGAAAACCTGGAGAAAGAGCTCTGCTGCATTTCTCTGTATTTACAGTTCTATAGAAGGAATACAAAATCCCTTTTGGAAAAAACATAGCTAGTTCAGGCTGCAGTGAGACAGGTAATAAAAATGCCTGTGATTACACATGGTTAATGAATGTTCATGATAGGTAAGTAACCTACCAGGTTAATTTTGAAAATGTGTTCCACTATCAAAAATGTGATCTGAGATTGCCTGTAACAAATACTGAAAAAAATCCCCTGCTTTAGTCTATACCCAGCTATAGCTGATTGCCCCCCATTTAGTTTAAAAGGATCCGTGTGTCTGTTTTCGCATCAATCCTGATTCTGTGCTAGTACCTTCTCTGATCACAGCTCACAATTATTCTAAACAATGCTAAAAAAGCCCTTACACCAAGTAAATTGCCAACAGAGAAAGAAGCAGCATCCTGAATACCCACAGCCAGGCTGAACATGATCCCTACCTGCGTTGGCAAGTTGACTCAGATGCAGATTGTCATCTCCTATGACTTCAGCTTCTCAGGCCTAAACACTTTGCCAGGGTTACAGCTTGATCCTAGAAAACACAACAGACTGCACAGCCCTACTTCCAGTGAGGGATTAGGCTGCTGCAGACTTCTGAAAAACCAAGCTTTACCTAAACAACAGCATCCATCTGCTACACACTCAGGTGACACTATGCTGGGCAGACAGTCTGGCTTTATGGCGGGGCTACTCTTCCTCACTTCTGAGAACAAGCCACTGTCTTAGCCTTCAAGTTCCATCTTAAGAAACACCTGAGCACTCAGCCCCAATCCTATCAAAAATTCCCATTAATGCCATTCGCCTCTATACACATTGGGCCCTGCTCCAGACTCTCCATGACTTGCTCAGTGCTAAATCTGAAAGCAACCCCTCTGTATTATTGCCTATGTATCTCACAGTGCTCTGTGCACTAAAGGAACATGCTGTGTCAGGTCCTAAATACAAATACTACCTGCCATTTAGATGCTCATTTCTACATACTTCCTTTCAGAATTATCTTGGATACACTGGTACCTCCTTATTACAGGCCTGTCACCAAAAGCATGACCTGGCTGTTGACATCACCTGTGTTTTCCTGTATGCACAGTGATGCAAACCCATACACTGTAAATAATATATATTATAATAATTTATATATGCCCTTCAGACAATTATTCTGGGGAAAAGGGGAGAACACATCTAATTTTTAAGAAACCCAGGGTAAAAGCTGTACATTGGGAAGAAGAATTGACCTTTAGGCATTGTCTTAAGTAGAAGAGGATTTAGCTAAGATTTAAAAGGCTCTACATCTTGTTATAAAAGATTTTCTTGTTTCAATCTTACACAGGTCAATTTACAACAAGCACCAAATTAACAAATATTATTAAATCCTTTATGCTAAACCAAAGTGTCCCTGTGCCTTAAGTGTTCTGTTCAGTCCGCTTCATTGTGGCTCATGTGCATGAGTCAGCAGTTCATGGCACAAGGGTCACCTTTGGACTTCCCTGCAGAGCTGATAACCCTCATCAAACAGCGTCCAAACTCCTCCAGGATCATGCGCTCTGCTGCAGCTTTGGACTTGCCCATCTTCTCCGCTTGCTCTGCCTGTGCCAGGAGGCATTCACAGGTTGCATCAGCCACCTCCTTGGTTACAAAGGTAAAGGGCAGCCTGAAACAAAGAAACATCCACTCAGTCTTGCAAAAACACACAAGGCACCTAACTCCAGGGTGGGCAACGTTTTAGTACAAGGACTGATACGATTTCGTCTGTCCCATTGCTTCCGAGAGCCTTTAGATAGTGAATAAGCCTCAGTTACCAGTCACGTGAACAGCTATGCTTTGGTGCCTGCCTCCAGGGATGCACATTTTGACACAGTCAGTGAAATACCCAGGTATACAGAACCCTTCTCCAGCTTTCACTCCTTGGGCAGTTCAAGGATTACATCCTCTCACTAAACAGGACACTTCATGCTTTCTGTGAGCACGTGGGCAATGATGAGAAGACAATGCTTAGTTACAGCTAAGCTTGGCATGCCCTAGGGTCCCTCAGAAGGCACTGCTGCAGGAATAAAAAAAGGCCCATTCACACAGCTGCTCCTGCTTCTGCAGCTTACACAGACAGGATTCAAAGACGACTGGGGCAGGACGTTGCTGTCACATACATCAAAAACCCGCATTAGAAACAACTTAAACAGGGTGCAGCATTAACTTACTTCCCACCACCACTGCTGAGTGCTGGTGCTGGCCTTGTCAGCAAATCGGAGATCTGGGAAGATAACTTGGTTTTTGCAGCGGTCTGCTGCTGGACCCTGACCTCTGCAGCATCTGCTAAATGCATCAACGTCTTTCGCTCCGGGCTCTCTTCAAAATTTTTACAGCCAATGCATTTGCATATGGAAGAACACATGATTTTTGCCTGAAAGAGACACAACACAGAAACCTGTTGCAACCTTGATTCCCCTTAAAAGAAGCCACTTAACAAAAAGGAGATCTTGTTTTAATCTCTTACCAATTAACCAATAGAATAAACTCCCAAGTAGTAGTTTTCTCTCTAAATTCTTACCTCAAGCTGAGATGTCTTACCATAATGTATACTTGAATCAAATCATAGAATCATAGAGCACAGAATGTAAATCAGTGGTTTCCCACTCATCCCTTTCTTCAAACTCCAGCTTCCAGTGGAATTGAGAGAGTTGAACTAGGACAAAGTGCAGTCTGCACTGTCTCTACATCCACAGACTGATCAGTTAGCAGATGAAGTAACAACAACTTTTGCTTTTGACTTCCACAGGCACTTTCTATCCCAGAGCATCTGTGGGATGCTGCTTCAGGTCCTCCTAGGGACTTGCTGCAGTAGATTTCTTTAGGAAATGGTGTTATTCAGTAAAGGACAAATCCAAGCCTAAGTTCAAAGTTGCTACATTGTTTAAAATTAAAATTACACAACAGTAGAGATCAAATTTTCCATGCACATAGCTTTCTATGTGCAAACTGCTGGGAGAAGAGGTAACATTATAGCAACAGAAAAGAACAGAAGAGAAAACATTTTAGCAATACAAGGAAGAGACAAAGCAAATCACAGAAGTCACTGCACTAAGGGGAAAAAGCTACTATCTTTCAAATGAGATAATGCTTCATACCTCATAACACTCGCAGTAGTTTTTGAGACATCCCGAGCGTTTACAGTTACACCCTTTGCTGTGCCTCCGATCCGATTCTCCTTCCTTCCCTTTCCCTATTTTCGGCTTGAAGGCTTCAGGATTTCTGTCGAGGCAGGCCTGTCAATGCAGACCCAAAGGGTCAGTCATTGCATGCAGGGAGCAGAATTTAGAGGTGCAATAAAAGAACTTAAGCCTTGCATATGTGGGAGGAGATCAGGGCATTATACACCCACTCTGCCCCGCTCTGTAGCTGCAGAAGAAAGCAGCTAAATGGCTTTCATCCTGGGGGCAGGGGTAGAGGCCCCTCACCTTTATTGCTTTTTGCCTATCGTTTTCATGGTCCAGGTTGTTGTAACAATTTGTACAGTTGCAGTTATTGCAGAATTCACCGTTTGCAAAACAATCACAATACCTGAAACAGAAGAGGCAGAAGGCATTTGTACACGTGACCATTAACATTGGTGTTAGTACTGACGGCAGTAGCAGAAATTCCTACTCTGGCAGCAGCAAGGGTGAAGGTCACCCAATGCTCAACTCCACACATACAAGCAGTGCCAGCCTCATTGCAGAGCCAAAATCTTCTAGTATAGGTTTAGTTGCTGTCTAAAGGCACAAGTGGAGCTCAAGGTTGTCCACCTGAGCTGATGTTCACATAGCACAGGTCTCCACAGCAACAAGAGAAGCTAATGAGACTTTTTCCCAGGGCAACTCCTGGGTCACCCACACATTGAGGGCCATCCTGCTGCAGCCACCTCATAGCCAGTTCCTGACCCAGTCATTCCAAGTCAGCCCTCAGGAGCCCTCATACAGCCAAAACAAAAGGCAAACAACTAGAGTGCCAGTTAACAGGCAAACTAACACAGCAAGACTTTTTTTGTTAGTTTTGCCCATAAGCTGGGATGGAAGAATAGAAAAGGAATAGTAATTGGTACGTCTTGGAGGTTTTGCAGCACAAGTAACTACGGCAAGGATCTGAATGAGGACAAAGATGACTTTTTAAAGGGACAAATATATGAACAAAAAGCAGCAAAACATGGACAGGGAAAGCCAATCACATTGCCATGCCTCTTATATGCCTCTGGTGCCTCCCACCAAAAGCAAGATCTCACCAATCCCACAGATCTGATACATGGAAATACCACATTCATCCCCAGCTCAAACATGGCTTTAGGCCACAACAAACTGTCATGTTCCAATGTTTTCAGTACCACCTCCAGCTACAGCTAAGAACTGCTGATCCTCTTCACTTGCTTTTGAAATCCTCTGGGAGTGTATGTTCATTTTTAGGAGCCTAAACCCATTGCTAAACTGGCTGTGGCTTGCCCAGCCTAACACTACAAGAGCTAGATTAGGGTTGCCCTGGAGTTCACTATAACTCTTTACCAGGTTGAATTGGATTTCGGTGATTTTTAGCATCTTCAGTGGTCCCAGGGACAAACTAAATGAGAAGCTTTTACAATCTGTACCAGCTGTCCTTTTTTTTTTTCCCCAAATTCAGCAGTGGAATAATCCTGGTTTCCAAAACAAAGAGTGCCAGCATCAATCCAGAACATCAGTGAGCAAATAACTGAGTTCACTTCTTTGTACAAGGGGCTATGTGCCTACCTTCAACATGCATTTGGGAAAAAACAAGTCCCCTTACAGACACTACAAAGTTTTACTAATGGGAAAGCACCTTTGCCAGACTGAATTAACCATTTGCTCTGTACCAATGCCCAGCCACTTAAAGATATAATAACAGTAATTTACAAGACAAGTTTGTTTCCAAACAGAATTCTGAAAGTGCAAAGTATCACCAGCAATGCCATTATTTTCCCAGAATTTCTAGTCCACAATCAGGCACCAAAAACTAAAACCATACACATCTAACATACACCAGGCACTATGAGGTCAGTCATATACGGAAAATATATTAAAAACCAGCTATACATCTTCCTGCTTGCCATGTCTTCTATGCAATTGGCAATTTTGAGACTAGGAAGCACAGGGCACACCTTCCCATATAGAGGTGGGGTGCACTACACAAAAAGACACCCAAGCTTGAAAGTTTAAACACACTTCTTAACCCGGGTTCAGATACCATTGCATCACTTCCCATTTGAGTACCACACCTCCTATTTCCTCTTCATCGTCTAGGATTCAGGGAACCAGAGCTTAATTTCAATATCTCCTCCCATTCCTGTCCCAAAAATATCAGTAATTTCATTTAATATCTGTAAATATCAGACTTTGCCTCAAGGTAAAGAAACTCTCCTGAGCCTAAAATGCTTTTATGTCAAATTCTTAGAAATACATTGAAGGGAACAGAAAATATCTCATGGATAATCAAGACTTAGACCTATCAGTGAAGAATCACTTGTCTATTCAGTCCTTTAATAAAAGATACACAGCCCAATTTTTCTGAAGTCCTGGATCCAGCATGCTGTTACTGATGCACTTCACCAAAGTATAGTAACAGCCCACTAATGATACCCTAGGATGCCATTTCACTCCTGGTACCAACAGTGCAACTAGAGCTGCTGAGTGGAATTGGCCCCACCAGAAAAAGTTAGAAATTTACAAAATGCTAGGGTCCATATAGTTCATAGGAGTTGCAAAATCACACAGGCTCTGCAACATCTACACCAATATCAACTTCAATTAGCGTCTAGACATAACATTTCTGACATACTTAAAAACATTGTATTCTGATACTTGGCATACATTTGTGATGTTAAAAATAAGGCTTAAAGGACAAAAACGGTACCAAGCTGTACTTACAATTTCAAACATAGAGACTTAGTACAATTGCAAGGTTTCCTGGGGCGGTTTGCAGACTCAGAAGAAATTATTCTGTGGGGGGAAAAGAGCATTTATATACACACACGCTGTTTTATCAGTTTCTTCCTATTTTAAATTCACATAAATGGCTCATAATAAAAACTCCGAAAAAAATCTTTACGTTCCCCTTGCACTAGGATTTTGACTGTGCTTAGGTAACTATTATAAATAGTGCCTTTCCAGCCCAGAAAGAGATGGATTATTTGCTGCAAATCTGGATGCCTAAAGTAGAAATTAGGCTTAAAGCTACAGGAAGCATAACGAAAAACTGGAGTCAGGGAAACCTTCCCAGAATCCCTTTAAGTGCAGCGACACTAGATCCAACCAAGGTTCACACAACATGATTGTGCCTTTTCTTTTGTTCTAGCTGGAATTAAAAAAAAAAAACAAACCACCAAAACCCTCTGGAATAACAGGAAAGCAAGCCAAACCACAGCATTCAGTTTATAGGTAAATTTTATATTAGACACAGTCCTTAACTGCTCTTAAAACTCAGATTTTGTGACACTAATCACTTCTGATGGGATTTGTTCCATCCCTATCCAGCAATTTCTGCACGTAATACCAGGGAGATTAAATCAAACCCATTCATTTGAATAGCTGCATCTGGATTTGGGATTAGTTTGCATCAGTTGAGGTTGCAGCAACAAAAAGCACCTTCATGTTCACAACTTCCAGCAAACAATAACACAAAAGGACTGTGCAGAACAGCTAAGCCTGCTGGATTGGCAAAGGGAAAATAATACATGTTAGCTGTTACTTTCATCCTTAAAGGAAAAATGCAAGACTGAAAAAACCCCAAATCTCCTATCAGGATCCATTTTGCTGTTTGGATGAATTTCTGCATGTGTTAAGCACCTAGCTCATATGTTGTTCAGTACCTCTTTCCAGCAATGTTCAGAAATAGTCAAGGCCTGTAGCTCCCAGGTGCCAATGCAAAATAAAAACTGAGCAACAGGGAGCTTTCAGGTCAACTTCCTGCTACATGAGCTCAGAAAACAGAAAGGAAAACACAGCTTTGATGAAGAGACTGGCTCAACTGTCAGAGATCCATGCCCTTTATTCAGAGGTAATACCACAGTAGACTTGAGTGTCTTGGAAGATTCCCCAAACCAAACTCCAATACCTCATGCTCAATCAACCAGCCTATTTTAGAGGTTTTAGGTTTGTTTTTCTTTTTTTTTCAAAACACTTACCCATTAAACGGCAGCCGTGCTTGGGACTGGACACTTGATGTCCCTGTGAAGCCAGTGTTGCTTGCTATAGATACATACGATGATTGTTGTAGCTAACAAAACAAAAAGGTTAATGCCTGACATGAAAGAATTAAAGCATACACAAAAGGATGTGTAGCTAGTCTTTTAATTAGCTTTCCAGATATTTTAATGAAAAAAAATTTGCTTGTAAGTACAGTTTTAGACACTTAGAGAACTTGGACCAGGTGGCAACTTCCTGCCTCCATACTTAGCATGATAATATTATTTCAGATTTTATTTTTGTTTTCTCTTACAGTGTCTAGATCCGTACAGATGACAGAGTTAACACACATTTTCAGATCACGAACAGTTCCTGCTGCTAAATACATGTTAATTTTCCCCCTTCTTTTTCCAAGCAATTCTGCCTCTAATGGAGCAGAATCACTTCCTGCATAAACTACTTTACTAACTTCCTTTATATACAAGCCACATACTATGAAATTAAATAAAAGCAAGTAAAATGGTTTGCATTGCAACTTCTCTGCATGCCTGAACCCACAGTTTATTTTTCACATTAAAAAACCAAAACCTCATAAGAACTTGCCAAACAACACTGCTGTGGGATACCTTCAATATTACCTACGAGCAGCCGTTTGCTCCTGCTGGGACAGGTTCTGGGGACAGATTGGCACATAGCAAGATATGGATCTACTGGGGCCAGGCAAACGGGGATGGGTTGTGACTGGGACACAAATCTCACAGGAGAGGTCCAACAAGTGCTGGTTTAAGTAAACTTTGTAGGACTAAACTGGAAGGAAACAGTAACAGCCTTCAGAGTCACATTGAAACAGTGACAAAACCAAAAGGGAACCAGAAAGGAGGCTGGTACCAGTCTTCCATGAGCTATCAGAGTCCTTGCTTCTACACACTGGCTGGTCAGCCTTCAGCAGAATGTTTCATTTATTCTCCTTTTCATGCTGAACGTAGGTCAGATCTTCGTAAAGAGCAAAAAACTAATCCCTTGACCTGGGTCCGGGTGACTTGTACCAGCTGCTTCTGACCCCTGGCTGTGTGGTGGTTAGCATTAACTAACCATTTTATAATGAAAGCAGCCACTCTCTGTGACCAAGCAGGTCACGTATATGCTCCCTTTCTCCTCATTATCAAGCCCTGAAGGTCCTGTGAACCAAGCAGACAAGCAAATAGGATTTCTTCTTCCCTTCACTACAGGTCTCAGGATTCCTGGGCACCAGACCAATTACTCTGTTCCTTCCTGGCCATGAAGGTCTCAGACATTCAGATAACCAGGTGGCAGTGATGACTGTCAAGGAACAGGACAGTGTAACAGCACACAGAGCACAGGCTATGAAATCAAGCACTTACAAGTCCTAAGTGAGGAACCCAGACTGGAACTGCTGCTGGACAGTGAGACCCATGAGCCTGGTGGCCAGGGTCACCTCTGCTGACATCTGCTTCCTCTGAGGACAGAGTGACTCAGACTCTTTAATATGATTTTCGAGTCTAGATTATGATTGTTAAAGGGATGAAGTCAACTATGTATCAAGATCTGACCCAGTCTACAGAGGGTCTAGGTGATAAATTTTAAGTTGAGATCTAGATGATGAGAATAAGTTTGTATTATAAATTCGGTACTAAGCTACTCAAAATTATACTACACTGATTCTGGTTATAGAAATCCTGTGCTATTATGCTAATTAAAAATCCTGTTGAGAAAAGAAAGCTTTAATTGCAACTAGGATTTAGTGCCATCATCATTTCTGAGAGAAACTGTCGCCTCAGTGTCAGGTGACGGTCATGGAGCAGGAAGCTTTAAGAGGAAGGCAGTCTGTTCCACAACAGCAGCATTTCCTTAACCATCTCTGGGTAAGGCCATACCTGCGTGACATACTGAGCTGGAAGGACTGCATAGCCAACGTTTCCTGTGCCAGGAGCTGGGGCCAGCACAGTGCCTGGTGGGAGGTTGGTGAGGTTGGGCTGGATCTGTGGCAGTGGAGTGGCTGGCATAATAAGTCTTTGTTGGGGCTGACTAGTAGTAACTATCTGAGAAGTTGAGTTGATTGGCTTGGGCACCACCTGGAGAGAAAAGAGGTCTTTATTAAACCAGTGTTTCACGCATTCAGAACACACTTTTATTAACAGAACATTTCATTACACAGTTGGAGGCAGACTTTCTTTCCACCCAGCCAAACCAAGTCAGGAACATGCCATTTACATTTTGCTCACCTGTTTCACAGTCTGTGCTGGCACTATGGGAACTGACATGCGCACTGGGGTCGCATTCACCACCACTGGCTTCGCTGGTGGCGAGAAACAACATCACATTAACGTGTTAGTCACTCAAAAGTCCTTCAGACTTTCACATGTGCACAATGCAGAGGTACTTAATACTCTAACTCATGGCATACAACACTTGGGTCTAAAGAACACCTTTGTAAACTGGTATTTGGCACATACACACTTCACAGCAATGGCTTAAAAAAACAGCCTGGGTGCAGACCTCCTCCGGACACTGGATTTCCCTTGCATCCCTTTTCCCTTTGAAATGTTTTATTCCATAACATCTCTGGAAAGCATGAACAGAAATCAGCAAAAACATCTGGCACTTCTGAAGTCATTTACATGGAAGGATCTTCATGTTACAGAAGTTTTGGAAATACGCTTGTGGGCTGCCCTGCCTTCACACATTTCATGGAGGAGCTGGGTGTTGCTAAGAGCCACTCACAAATCTTATTAAGCAGAGCAAAGCAACCCAAAATGCTCCAATATTCAGGCCCAACTACAGAACAATTTGACACAAAGCAGTGTCTCCACGTACAAACCAGAGGTAACAGCAGGATAGAGAATTTATAGAAGTCTTACCACAAAACCAGGTATATCTGGCAGTCTTCACAGATCTCCATCATTTATTCATTTTAATCCTTACAAAAGAAACATGAAAGAAGAACCCAACAGAAGCTTCAGACACTATGTTAACACCAGCACTTACCCTGTTGAAGAGGCTGAGTATTCGTACTGGGATTTTGACTGGCAGATTGGGTTGAACTACTGGCTGTGGTGGCAGTAACGAGTCTGACATAATGGAACTTGCTTCCAGGTACCTGAATCTGCTGAACATTGGGTGCAGTTGCCAAGGGAATAATTGTCTTAAATTGAGATGTACCCACTCCTCCTACAGTAATGGTCTGCACTGCTGATTTCACAGCCTGTTAAGCCAACACAGACAGCACGAAGTTACTTGTACAAAGGCAGAAAACATCAGCATGTTTACTTCTCAATTTGTTAGTGAGCAACTCTACAATACCATTCATATACTTGAGAGGGAAGTCAATTGCCCCCATTTTTGCTTTCAAAAGTAGAACAGATGCAAAGAGATTAAGTGCCTCTCCACAGCTCAGGGCAAGCTCAGTTCCATTTCCAATGCTCTACACCAGAGTAAACAAATATTTACATGAGTACGATGACTCAGTCCACTTCACCAGATACACTGTCTGCTGAAACTATTTCAGGTGACTACAGAGAACATGGCTTGGTTTATATTCCATAATCAAGCAACAACCAAACCTAGAAGTATTCCTACTATTAAAAGCACATGGTAAGAACTTGCAGAACAGTTTGTGCTGGACTGCAGGATGATTTATCTCCATGTGTACGGATACGTCCTGTTACGACAGTTTGCAATTAATACACAAAAATCGCTGTGCAACCCTTGAGAGGAAAATGGAACAGAATCCATCAACTGATAGACATCAGAAAGAGAGTACAAGCTGAGAAATGAAAGAAGCAAGAACAATGAGGAGTAGCAAAACAAATTCATTAAGAAAAAAGGCAAAATGGTGAAAGAAAGGGAGCTCAGCAGACCTGTGCTACCTCACAGCTGGAGTATCGGTATATACCTGGAATTTGCAAGACTTCATCTTTCCAGTTTTTCTCAAACTACAAACTAATAACAAGGAAGTTTTATTTTATTTATATGCATTCACGAGTCTACTGGTTTGATAATGGCCTCTTTGCCAGACTTGCTCAACGTCAAACCTTTACTTATTCCTCCTTTTTCATCTTCCATCTAACTCCCTTTAGAGCTCAGCTTTTGACTCTCAGTATCTTTTAATATTATTATTAAATATATTGTCCTTGACATCAAGTTTTAGTATTACATTTGATTGATAATATGATGTAAACTCTTATGAGAACATTTCCCCAGCTCTCCAGCTTTCAGCAGCTACATGAGTCAAATCTCAATTTGCACACATTTTACTGGAAATAGAATCCTGGTCTTCTAAAAGGTGTTTTCTTGGGATTTTTTGTTTTTTCCCTAATACGCTGACCTTTACATGCCAGAGAATCAAAAGAAGCACTCTCTGCAAGCACAGTCACAGATCAATGGGAGACCAGTATGGCCAAAGCTCTCTTTAGCACACAAATTAGAGGCTACCATCCAAGGACAATTGGGAAAATTGTAAAATTCAAGTGTCAGTTCTTCTAAAGGCATGTTCTTGAGCCCAGGGAAGACGGGTGAAGCCCTTGTGCTGTGTCAGACAGCTTTGGATCAGAATGAAATATGTATACCCCACAGACATCTCCATTTTCACTCTTAGGGTGCTTGCATTAGAACAACTTAATGTTTTAACAATCATTTCAAAAGACAGTTTTCCCAGTTTTACTCTGGGAAAAACCCCAAAATTTCAATCTCAATGGTGTCCACATCCCCAGATCAGCATTCCAATTATCACCTGTATCAGTAAGACTGGGAAAATCTGTCTGAGTCTCTGGTCTCATTCCGTACATGCAACTGTGTCCACTCCCTGCTATATCCACAGTCTGGTTATTTACCCATACACATCCCGCTTCATGTTTACCAAAAGACATATTATGATAGAAATTGATTCACCTAAGATCACAAAAGAGGAAAACAGTATAAACCGCAGTTTGCAAGAAAGGTCAGTTTTGTCTTGTGATTTATTAATGCAAAGCTATTTGTAAAAGCTATTATGGAAAACCCTGTTTTTCTAGAAATGAGACATAGGAAATTAATAATTTCTAATTCTGTAGGTTTCAGACCATGGTGTCTTGCTTATGCAGACCTCTATGGCAGAAATTGTTGCAAACCTCAGAAACACCTGGAAAGCAGCCCCAGTCAGTGGCACAGAAACATCGGCAGAAGAGAGAGAACCACCAACATCTCCTCCTTGTGTCATAGGGAGTTTTTCAGGTGACTTGGGAGATTCAGTATACAGAGACAAGAATTTGCACCAGGTGGGGCTTTCCAGGCTGGAAAGCTGCTTTCTAAAAGCATGCCCTTGTACAGGCTTGCAGTGGTTTGCACCCCTCAACTGAAGAAGTATGTGCCCCTAATTTCTACGCAAACACCATTCCAAGAACACCTTTGGACTGACCACTGCCAACCGGTGGCCCTACACTCCAGTTTGCAGCAAGCAATGACACAGACACGCTAGAAGACAAAGGAAAGTCAGTCTGTACCTGGGTGGTTGTGTGGTTGACTATAGCCTTCCCAGGGGAGGAGGGTGCTGACTGCTGCACTGTGAGGATCTGCTGTCCTAATGCTACATTCAGGGGGACGCCCACCGTCTTCTGGGGGGAGTTGGGAGGCTGGGAGGCCACTGACACCACTGTTAGCTGCTTGGCAAAACAAAAAGCAGTTTAAACCTCTGTGCAGGATACAGGACCCTGTATATGTACATTCCCCTCCTCAGGCCAGTACAACTCTTCACCAGAACAGAGCTCTTCCTCTGAACAAGGGTGCTGCATTTAACCACAACTCACACAAGTCCAACTGCAACAACAGCAAACAGACCCCTTAGAAACCTGAAGGCATCACTGGTTTCCAGCACCAAAAGGCTCCTGCAGAAATCTAGCACAGCATCTGGGTGGGAGTGAGGGGTGTCTTAATTTGTCATTTTTTTTTTAAGGAAAAGCCTGACCATTGTCAGGGTGGATTTTCTAAATAAAAACTTTATAATTGGTAAAACGACTATTTCATCGTAAATTGAAATTTTAAAGAAAAGCCGTGGAAAAGAAAAAAAACATCTCAGCTCACACTACTGATTCAAAGTACAAGAACCTCAGTATTTTCAAATTTACTTTGCAGATTCCCACGGAGTTCCAGTCTTCTGACCACATTTCTGCAGAGTGCAGTGTTTGACTACTCAATTCTATATAACCATACTACTTCCAAGGCTGGTTTTCTACTTTTTGTTCTAAACTTCCTTATGTCTTAAGAAAAATCAGATACTTAGAATTACTTATCTACAGTAAATTCAAGATGTAATAAGGAGTCTTTTCACACTCACTCCTAGTTAACTTTGATTCTAGAGTTATTTTTTTAACTTCTTCTTCACATTGCTTCTCTTACTAGTAATTGTCAAACACCAGTCTTTCACTCTATCTGTATAACATTACATCACTGAAGCACAGCCAAACTAATAAAATTCTTTATTCTTGCTCTACTTTTTATACATGATATTTAGTTTGCCTGCACCATGCATCTTGTCCCCCTACCTCCCTTTCCCCAGTAATATTTCTCTTCTCAAGACAATTTTATCAAATTTAAAACACAAGTGTCACCTTGACCTGTGCCAAGATCCAGCTCTGTGTTTGTCAAGGACTGTTGCAAATCTCATTTACCTTAGAATTGATCAGGGAAGACTAAATTGCCTATGCACTAGCAGGTAAAGGTTAATAAGTGCTGATCTATTAATATTATCGAAGTCTCCTCTTAAACAGTCTGTTGATGTTTTATGAAGGCATTAAAAATATTTTGAGTGCTTGGCTAAGAGGGAACAGCTGCTCTCAGAATGGATGCTTAGAGAACGGCAAGAAATGGCAGGAATGGGAAACTATGCAGTAATGCATATCTACTTAAAACCAGAGTAAGGGAGCCAATTGAAAAAAACCAAACCTTCTAACTTAGGGCATTACCATAGAGCATCGCGATGTGAAATGGAGACTCTGGAGGTATTTTTATGGACTCTGGAGATATGTTTATTATCTCCAGAGAGATAATAAACAGCTTGCAGCAAAGACACAGAGAGCTCCATTCAGACCACTGTGCAAGAGGGATAGAAGGCTGCAGGCAGAATAGGTCCTTACCTTATTGGGGGATTTGAGTGGTGAGATAGCTATTTTATTCGGTGTCTGTTGTGTTGCTGTACTCAAAGATGATCCAATGACTCCGCTCTCAGAGATCGTTATTGTCTTTGGTGGTGTCCCTGGAGCAGACTGTGAAAAAACCCTGCCTATAAACAATGAAGATACCATCAGCTCCAGTTATCCCTGTTCACACTCACTTTTAGAGCAAAGTTTTCCCTGCATATTGTGCAATTGATCCCTACTTCTGAGAGTGTATGACCTGGTAGGAAGAACACTGGTGTTCTTTAAGTTACATTTAGCAACAAAGAAGAAAATAATTGCCATTATTGCAAACAAAAAGACAGTTCACTCGGGCCTAAAAAAAATGCACATTGTGCTTTCTGTGACATTTAGCTGATAATTCTTTATAGCCAGGACAGCATCCTGAGGTGCACAGCCCTCCACTACACCTGCATCACCCACAAACACCCAGCCAGCTGGCAATTTCCTAGGAAATCCCTGGGCTGCTGCCAGTGTATTGAGAAACTGAGCATCTGTGGGGGACTACTTCCTTTTAAAACCTCAGCCATCAAAAGCGAGCTGTGTTACAGTGACCAAGAAAGAGGTGTTTGGTCTGTCTACAATCAATTCTGAGGGTTTTGGTTTGTTCCTTCTCTCTGTTGATGGTTGTTTCTTTCACTGCCTAACAGAATATATGACACACGTATCTCTTTTTACAAAGCCAAAGAACATTAAACATCAAAAACAGCAGCTCCAAATCATGACATCAGTTTCAGTAATATTGCAAAACTCCCAGAATGGAAAACAGATTTTTTTTTTCCATACTTTCTAAGTTTCTTTCCAAAGAGTGCTTGACCACTGAGCTTTCCTCTGCTTCACTTTGGTTCAGACTCATTTCTGTCATAGCTTCTCTGTCACCCATTCTCTTGTACTACATTATTAAAAATAAGAAACAAACAAACAAACACCAGCATAACTTTTCCATCCAAAATCAACTAGTGGCATAACAATTAAAGTCAACTGGAACAAACAAGAAAAAGCACTATCCTCGTGGAAAGCTGATTTCCTCTGAGGTCTATGTGCTCTAAAATAACCACTTTTGTGCAGTCTCACTAACAGCACAGAGAGCTGCCAGCAGCTGCTAAAGCCACACGCAACCTGAAGAACGTCAGCCTGTGAGGAATTTTACCAGCTAGAGTTTTCAGTGCTTTGGGTTATTTTCCTGGTGACAGCTTTCCCTTTCTCATTACATCTCCTCTGCACCCCTTGGCATCAGCTTACTAAACAGAATCTGGTTGCTTATACTGACAACTCTTTCAAATTTACAACTTCCACCTCAGTTTGCAGGAACTCCCAGGCAATTAAAAATATTTATCAGATTCATGAAAACATGCATACAAACTCAAAACACAAGTGTTACACCTTCCCTAAAATGATGCCAGCCTCTCAAAGCTGGCAAGCTGTGCTGGCTGTTTCCAATGGTGAGGGGAAAGGCAGATGTTTAAAAAGATTTCCCTCTCAATTAGTGAAGCAACTTTACCTCCCAGTAATACTTTTCTCATGGGCTCAGGCACATGTGATTTTTCAACACATGGATTTAAAAGCTGCAAGTTATTTCTAATGTTTTTGGGTTGAATTTTTAGTTTCTTTGGATTTTGTTTTTTTTAAAACACACAGCTAAATTCAAGTATTTATAAGCATAGCAATCTTCTTACTCATGGATCTGTATATTTGGTAGGGAATTGTCTGAGAAAGAGGAAAAACTGGGGAGTGGGATGAGGAATCCCTCTTCCACTTGAAACACAGGTCAGGCTGCAAGCAGCCTGAGAACTCAAGGAAAAGATTGTGTTTCAGCTATGTGACATTCACTGATATCTATCAGTGATTTGAATACAGGAGACAGTTGCATACTTTTTACCAGCTCCACTCCCAGTTCTGTAAAGACTTAACAAATTCGTATAAATATATGGAAAAGGTTTCAGGCCTACTTGGGTTGGTCAATCTGGAAGCAGTTAAAGACATCCTTCAAAGCTCTGAAGACGACTCTGGCTTCCTACATTTGTCCTTTTCAGATAATCTACATGTCTAAGATGTTTAGCAACGGATACACTGCCATAATAAACAAGATATTACACTGTGGTTTTTTTCTTTAATTTTGGTGGTGTTTTTGTTGTTGTTCTATGGTTGATTAGGCTTTTTTAAAAAGGATATATAGATTTGTTTTCCAAAGAGAAAAACCACTTATTATTTGCCTTAATTACTTTCTGAGACACTTCTGCAATGGTTATTTTTAAAGCAGGTGAGCAACTTAACAGAAACAACACAGCTTTATTCACTTTTTTCACTCAAACATTTTCCCTTTTACTTGCATGTATCACATTCAAGTCCAACTATAAGCAGATTAAAGTAATACAAAAGCACATGTCTCCTTTCCCCCCTGTGTACTTATGTAACATTTCTACAAATTCTTTCTGTTTATTGAATAGTCTTTTCTGTGGCTCTGGGGTATTTTTTTCTCCTCCCCAAAATCCATAAAATAAAAGCACCTTGCAGTAAAAGCAACTCTGCAATTACAAAGATTATTCTAAATGAGCTAAGCATAAAGGTACCAATAACTGCATTTATCTGCTTCCATCCACAAAATTTTTTGATTTCTTTTCAATTGCTTGAGGTACTTTGACAGAAACTAGAGTAAAATCGTTGAAACAGAAGAACTTCTACAATTACCATTTCTTTGAACAGCCTTTAAAAAATGGTAAAGCAAAACAAGTCAAAGTAGTACAACCTGCAATGACTGGTGACACTTGAGTGGTCTGCCCTGTAACAGCTTTGCTATTGATTGGTTTTGCAAATATCAGCTTGGTGATCACCGGGCCAGAAGTTGGGGTTCGAGTCTTCTTCGCAATCTAAAAGATGGAGGAAAAAAGATCTAAAGTAACTTGAGCATTTTGGATCTAAATTATTGTATTGTTAAGTACATTAAAAAAAGGGCAATACTCGCACGCGTAATTAGAAGAATAACTGCTTATCTCGCATTTCATCTCCATTTCTCCCTATGGAAGGAACGAGGAGATTATCCTTGACACTTTAGAATGCCAGCTACCAAAGTAGGACAGACAAATCCCTCACAGCTTTTTTGTAGGATATCTCTCTGTGCAAACATACCTCATCTTCAAGATGCTGAAGTTACTTCTTACACACCATTGTTCTACATAAAAATGTTAAAACTAAATGTACAGCTTTCAATATGTGAAGCTTTAAAAGAAGTTACTTCTATTTCAGCCAACCAGGACAAAACCTGTCCCCCAGTGATTTAAATATGACCACTACTGCTCTGAAACATCTCTTGACCTATTTTGACATAGCACACTTTTATTTTGCAAATGGGGAAACCGCCTTCTGCAACAGTTCCCCAAAAGTACATGGGTCATCAGTGCCTGAAAGTTCTGAGTACACAAGGACAAGGCCAAGGACAAATAGTTGGCTACCTCCAGGTACAAGGGGGCATCTTCTTCCTTTTGGGATCCAGTCTCCCAAGACACAGCTGGACCAAGAACATGTACAGCAACTCCATGACAGACCACTTCAATGTAAAATCTTTATAAGCAGGGTTTTATAGCCTTAAAAGTCTTAAAGAAGACTTTTCCCCGTTTTCTACACTGAAAGAAGTTAACCATCAGATGCATTTATTCTACTAGTTTTCATACACCAGCATCCACCTAGTGAAGAGTTCAATTTAGAGGTTGACTTTTTTCAAATACTTTTAACCTGCTGACTGCAGAGGCTGCCTGTGGATGTGGACTATGGCTAGGATCTTCCCTGAGTCTCTGTGAGCACACTGGAAGGCATTACTGAAGCCCTTACACTTACCTACCCCACAGGTCAGGCACATCCTGCCTCTCCTCCACCACACCCCCCAGGCACATCGCCTGGGCACCAGCCACCAACTCCAGCAATATCAAAGAGGCATGACACTGGCATCCACAGGATTGGCATTGGGGAGACACCTCTCAAAGGCACAGAGCCACCTTTGTTACTCAAGCAGCTAACTGGAGAAGTCTCCCTGAAGTGTAAAGATACAGGGGCAACATCTACTTTCAACAGCCTGAGAAAGTTATGAATGCTCAAATGAAGCAATTGTGTAGGCTGTAAGTTATGGTTTCCTACACAAAACCCTACCTATAGGATTTGTTGACTGAAAACACCTTTTTTATAGTCAAGTAACACCAAAACATTCAAAGTATTTGGTGGCACATAACAAATTCCTCAACTGCTCCACAAAAAGCACACGTGAGGCTGCCTGAGCTCCCAAGAGCAGTCATGGCACAGCCAGGGAAGCAGGAGCTCTCCAGCCTGCTGTGGAAAGCCAAGGGCACCTCTGTGTGCCTGAGCTATGCCCAGCCAGGAAGCCAGCAGTGAGCAGCTCTGACACCAGGCACCACCAGCAAACAGAGCTCGTTTAAAGGAAGCCATGTGCTGCTCCACAGTTATAGCACAAGTGCTCCTCCAAGGAAAGCTCCATCTTGGAACAAATACGCTGCTCCCCAGGCACATGAGCTGCTTGATAGGTGGTATACAATAACCAAGGCTTAAAATGAAACAGAGAAAAAATAAATCTGTTCTTTTCAGAGATACATTAACTAAAACTTTGAAACATGAGTTGTTTGAAGAAGGAAGTTTTGTTCACAGCCCTGTTCACAAATTTAACTGAAAGTCATTTTAATATTTTAAGGATTCAATTATCTTAGCAGATACAGAGCTGATAGATGAGCAGGCATTTTATCAGTAATTTTTTTCTTTAGCTTGGACACATTTTAATTTCTACATATTTCATCTGCTTGAGTTGAGATTTCTGATCTGCTTAAATTAATCCTACCCTGTTGTAAGATATTATTGCAACTCAACTGCTATTGCTTTTACTTTCTGAAGTGAGAGCAAAGTCTGGCTCAGAACATGATTAATATCAGTAGGAACAGCCAGCTCTGGACAAGAGCAGTTGTTTCCCAGTAACAGTCAATAAATGTGCTTAAATGACTTACATGAACACATGTAAAATACTAGCTACCATTATGATGAAGTATTTCAGAAAAAAAACTTAAAAATCCAAAAATGATAACTGGTCAACAAAAGTAGCCCTGCTTCCCTCATACTCAACTTGCAGCATCCTTCTGCACGATAAATTTCCCTCTGCTTTTTAGGGGAAGTGTTTGTCTACAAAGGAGGAGGTCTAATAAACAAGTGGATCCCCTCAGGGCTTAGGAAATACAGCAAGGCAAATGTAGTTGGTTACAGATGAGGAACAGCATTCCTGCCCCTACCTGCTGCCAAGCGAGCCTTTCTGAGGTTTTTGCCACTGGAGCTGATAACCCTGGCCCCCTGGGAGAGGCTTCCAGGCATCAGTGGGAAACCCACTACCCCTTTTAGCCAGAGGAAATAACCAAGATGCCCCTCTGATACTTCAGAAAGGGCAAGTTCCCTGGAGCCCTCTGCCACCGCCTGTACTAATCACAAGAAGCTTAACGTTATCCCCCTGACTATGTAAGCTAAGCATGCCCTCTGCAAGTTACTTTAAGTTAAGATTGCAAAAATATTCCCTGGGGCAACAAGCTCTTCTGTAAGAATATTATTATTTTTAGAAGCACACGCCAACCTTCTTTCCCCTACAGAAGTTAAGAGATTTACCTGCAGGCAACTTGACTTAAAAGGTCAATTTATGTCCTCCTAAGCACTCTCCACTAAAGATGAACTAGCAAGTTCACATGGCTGGACTTTGTTTTCAGTTGTCAGACTCTGTTCTACTCATGCAGAATTAGGCACACTCTTGCCTCACATTTACTGCTGGGTATCTGAATAATCAGCTACCACAAAGGAGCTAACACACTATAAATCCACTCCCTAGATGACCTCTTGGGAGCTTGCCCATATAGTCTCTATGTAATTTATATTTGGTATAACATCAAAAATCAGGGACTCTTGAAATAGACAAGAAGAACAGCTTAGTTCAGAGATGAAGAAACTGAGCTAGGAATGGGAGTTTGAGGTTAGGGAGTGCCCAAGCCACTTTTCAATGATGACATGGAACCGCAACGATGGCTTAGCAGTTGCCTTGCCATAGTAGCAATGATGCTATGGACACTGTTAAAACCACATCAAAACACGAGCAAGTCAGACTTAATGACAGCCGTGGCGATCCGTGTGGACATCTGGTTCAGAGTCACGTGCAAGGCCAAACTCCTGCTTAATGCCCTTGGACTAAAGTAGCGCAGCAGCAGCTACAACACCACTTTTAAGCCTGGATGCAGGCAGGAACCAGGCTGAAAGCAGATGCACTTGCCCAGTAGGTTTTTTCCACACATCCATGGCAGTAGTTTCAAATAAATCAAGACAAGCTGCCTAGGGACAGTAATTAACCTCTGGATATAGATGAGGCCAAAGGTCCTGCTACACTTGGCACCTCAGTGTCATACCTCTACAACTGTAATCAGAGAAGGAGCCAAATTCCAAGAAACATTTTGCTGAACTCTACCAAGTATGCCTCACTTGTTGAGATTTCAACTGTCACAATTAGATTACAAGACTAGATTAGATTTCAAGGCAATTGAGTTTCTCTAATGATATGCAAAGCCCCTACAACAATGACCACAAACACTGATTAGAGCTCTTTGTCACCTAATCTTTTACCAGTTCACTTTTCAGCACGAAGTCAAACTACTGTGCTGCCATCCATCTGAAATACTTGATTCACAAAGCCACAAGAGAAGTCACGTAAGACCCTTGGAGAGGCAGAGAGGCCTTCACAGCCTCCTTTTCTACTCACTGAAAGATTAAGCAGCTCCTTCAGGATGATGGGGTAAATAAATTCATTTCCTAAGACAGGGACTCAAGGTGTGGGTTACCTCCACGGTAATTCATGGCAGAATAGAGCAAGAATCTCTTACCCAGCCTCATCTATCACTCTGATATTTTAGTAATTTTCTACAGAGAAAAGTACTGTCTGTGAAGTGCTAATGCAATCATTTTCCCTGCAATATCAGATACTAACCTCGCCTGCTTGCTTTTCATTTCTACTTCCTCCTCTCCTTATAGGAAAAAAGGCATGTCAAGTGCTAACAATTCAATCTGTTTTGCAAAAGGAAACAAAGGTTTAATAAAAAGAAACCATAAGAAACCAAATTTACTCAAACTGCAATTAACTAGATTTAAAAATGGATGCAAGTCCATTGGTAAGAGCTTCTATTAAGGAACCTGTAGAATTCCTAATGGCAAACAGCAGAGGTCAATGGCTAAATGGCTGTATTTCAGTCACTGATAGCACAGGCCATCCCATGCAAGAAAAAGCACATCACAGCTAAGTCATTCTCTTCAGTTTCCTGTAGCTGTCACTGGCAGTGAATAATGAAGCCAAGCAACAGGAACTGATCCACTCTTAAATGTGCCTATGCTGAGTAAAGGGCAGACTCTTTTGAAAACTATAGTGACAACCGTTTATGTACCTTGATTATTAATTTTGAGTCCTCTGAGAAAATTTATGTTTCAAATGCCCATTATTAAACACACTTCCACAGGTATGATGTACCAAAAAAAAGGGAGAAAGTAGAAATTGCAGGAAACACTTACAGCTTTAATTTAAAAAAAAAAAATCTTCAGAGTTACTCCCACTTGTTTGCCATAACATACTAGTCGAGGAACATTTGTCTATTAAAATGTTTTAAACTTTGTCATTTTTTATATGCAGCTGATTAATTTTAATAGCATACCTAAGAATTTAATTTCTCATTTCATTTACACAGTAAAAGAAATATTTTTCTATCATAATCTGCCTTGAGTTCTACTTGTCCTTCACTTCAAGAGGTCTTATTACCTCACTGCCAACTAGAACAAAGTCAGTCACATTTAGTTCTGCCACATACCAGATGAAAATCAGACCCTTTGGGTCATAACCCAAGTCTTTTTAATGCATTTTGAGACCCAAGCAGACTCCCTATGGTTTCAAATATCTCCAGATCCATGCCAGAGATTGAGAACAAAACCTTGAAGTGTTCAGTTTATGACAGTCCATCATGATCTATTAACAAGTTTAACTAGATTTCAGACAGACAAGGTATACCCTTCTGTTCTTTTTCAGATGCTGGAAGTTTTTCCAGAGAATCCATTTAAACAAACTAAATGTAATAGGCAGAAGTTACTCTGTCATAAAGAAGTGTATACTTTGAATAAAGAACAACAGGAATACAGAGCTCAAAGTCTTCCTGAAAGTATGTAGAATTTATTCTTATAAAATGAATATAATGAGAAAATTATCTTCAATTTACTAAACAGTTCACTTTCTCTAAGGCAAACCCTAAGTTTCTAGACAGTAGCTAGAGGCAAACAGCATAAAATGGCAAATGCATCCACAGATGAAAGCATGGGCTAAGAGCAGCATTGTATTTTTTAATACAAAGAATAAATGCAAAGGCTGAAAGCAACAGTGCGTCAATCAGTGCAGGAAACAGACAACAATTGCAGCAACAAAACTGGTTTTAAGATGTTTCATCAGCATAACTCACTTTACCTGTACTGTTTTTACTTGCTGGGACTGCAAGACAGAGGGCTGGGCCGCAGTGTTTATCAGCTGACTTCCCTGCGTCAAAGCTGAGACGCCAACCACAGGCTTCACTTCCGACCGACCTCCAATGACAACTTTGATCTGCTGGCCTTGGACCTTGGAGTCACCACCCTGGGCTTGGGACACGGTCTTCTGCGACGGCGGGAGCTGGCTGTGGGGTAATGCCAACACAATAGGTTGGCCAGACTTGCCCAAAGTTGTTACAATCAGCTTTTGCCCATCCGGTTTAATACTCTGACTGCCTAGTTTAATATCGGTGGCTTTGTTCAGGATAATTTGATTGGCTGAGATAGTGACAGGGGTCTGAGCACCAAGTTTATGGAGGCCACTTGGAAAGGCAGGCTTTACAGCTGCATTCACATCAGGTGCTGGGGTTGTGGTGTTCAGTGCTGCATCACTTGAGTGGCTGCTGGGCGCAGGAACCGATTCCGTGGTGACTGTGGCTGTAGTCGTGGCTGAGGAGTTGCTGGTGGAGCTTATGTTCACTATTTCTTCCAGTTCTGTTTCCATGGGAATAGAATCTCCCATAGGCGAAGACACAATAACTGCTTCAATGCTGTCATCTTCCACCAGAGTTATGCCGGTGTCCATGATTTCCTCAGGCAGCAGGCTGTTGACTTCTGCTGAAACCACCTCCATTTTAGTAGCTGTGGCAGTGATGACCGGAGCAGGTACTGCAATATTTTAAAAAGTTATTGGCTTCAAGAAAACATACATTTTCAAAGCTTTATGAATAATATTACCAAAGAAGAAAATACAGCAGAATTTTTGCAGACTGAAGGTATTGTGTGCGCAGGAGTGATATCACAGAAAAAAATTGTTATCAAAACGTAACACATTAAGCTGAATTTATTCTCAGTAATAGCTTACATCAAACCTCTACAACGTCATTCACTGAAGTCAAATCAAGGCTTACCAGTTCACTTTTCACAACACAACACACAAAGGAGCGCTTCCACCACTAAGATATGGGCACAGACATTTAAACTTACTGAACTATAAAGCAAGAGTTAAATAGCTTTAAAAAAATCCAATAGATGACGATGTCTTTTCTCACACAGATCAACATTGATTAGCAGGTTATCTTGCTCAAGAGACTTGTTATCCACACTAGATGTAACATTTCTGCCAAATTTTCATTTTGGAAATCTCAGAAAAACAAATGACTTTAGTGATGGACTTTGACAATCCTACAAGCTCAATCAATAGCCCAACTACCCCAGATCAAGCCAAAGACCTGACACTCACAAGTAGAACAGATAATCCCTCCATGCTGGCTATGAAAAGAGCAGCTCAGTAATTTCTTTCCTCCATACTCAACAGAAAAGATAACACCCAAAGCCATGATTAATTTGGAAGGTGTTCCAAACACAAAACACAAAACACCTCCTGTGAAAGAAAATGGAATTTTTTTAAGAGTACACAAATTATATACTAAAAAAACCCCTGTAGTGAGATTGAAAGCCAGAGTCTTCCCACTTGAGAGATCTTAAAGACATTGCTGGAAAGAGTCACATCCACCATTCCCACTAAAGCTGTATCACTGTCAGAGTCTGAAAACAGATCATCTTAATAACGCATTTTCCCCACTTGCTGACCCCACGAGCACACTTGGGCACTGGATGGATGAGCACACCACGTGGGTCTGTTTACATGCTCATGAGTACTAATCATAAGCTCAAGAAGACAAAATCCTTGCAAATTCTGTTTCCTACTTGCCAGGAAAAGCAGAGCTGAGTTTTAATACTAACTCATAAGGAACTGTGCCAGTAAAAACACTGACCAAATGCCGAGGTGACATTGTTTCCTCTCGAGTCATTGCGGGTCCATTTCATACAGCAGCTAACTACAGAACAGCTGCTTTTCGCCCACAAGGTAGAAGGATTGGGGAAAAAAAAACTCTGCTGGAATTACACGGTTCCCATGCTGAGCTCCAGAGGCTATGCTCCCTGATTGCGAAGGAAGGGTGCCACTCTGACCCCCCTCACCTCAGAGTACAAGCCAGATCAAACCGCCACCACACTCAAGGAGCCTGAGCTGCGAAAGAACTCGACTGACAGTCAACCTCACAGCTCACTTACTGGCAGGCGTTTAAAGACACAAAGTCATCTGATGTCACTGCCAGAAATACCTCCTTTGGAAAGCATTTCTCCCAAAGTAGTGCCCGCACAGTTTGCTGTGATGCCAGCCCTGGTAACCAGCCCCAGCCAAAACAGCCAACTCCTAAGGACACATCAGTAATAGTATCACATTGCTGCCTTAAAGTCAAATCAGCTAACTGCATACAAGATTACTCAAAAAATAGGAATAGTAAAAGCAGACTGCTTAAAGTAGACTGCTTCAGCTCTTCTTCTGAGCTGTGTAACTTTACTGTCACCTCAGCAACCTGCAAAGGCTTGTGGCTTAGATATTACAATTTCAAACTATTTCAGACCAAAAAATCTAAACCTCAAACCAAATCATCATCCTGTTCTATACTGTTATGCACACAGGGCTTGGATCCAGAAGTTAGGGGTCAATCACAATCCAACTAATGATTGACTTCAGGTTTGAAAAGGAAGGAATCATCTAAATCACACAGTGGAAAAATCACCACACTCAGTAACTATTAGTAATTTTAAATCACTTTCTTTTGGTTCCGTTTGTACATGTTATTCCCTAGAAGAAAGGTCATTTTTAGCATCTTTTAATAGAGTGACCATAAAGTACTTAAATACATCTAAGTAGTTCTATAATTCAATAGTTATTTGTATTCTTTATTCTTGCCATTGGGTTATGTTACAAAGCAGTAAATGGTTATTAAATACCTATATCTAGTTGAAAGTATATTTATATGAAAATACATAGAGTCAGGCTTTTAAACAGCATTCTGACTCCAAACCAACCACTTGCAAGTGCAAGTCAGAATGCAGAAGGAAAAGAAATATATCACATCAAGTCTGGAATCAGAAACTGAAAAGTAAAAAGAAACATTACTCATGGTTACTGAATTAACAGCTTATGGCAGTCACATTGGAAGAATTTGCAGTTTTCAGGTCTCATCATTTTGCAGTTAGCTTTCATTAATGTATTCACACTAGCGTCATCCACAAAAAACAACCATAACACAACCCACTTGTTCTATTTCTTCACTGCATATTGGATATGACTGAAATAGATACAGGAAAGGCAACAATGACAATCTCATCCTAGCTATACCAAAGGCTGCTGTCAACCGCAGCTTCAATATCCCCACAGACTTTTACTTCTTGGAATTTAGCCAGGATTTCTCAACAGTTCAGTTGTTTATTTTTTACTAATGCTTTTATACTGTTTCCATTTTTCGTCTACTAAGGCGATTACTGACAATAAAAGCATGCCAAGCTCTTTTAAAATTCTAACAGCTTTGAGATCATCAAGAAAGGGTAGAGAATTATTTTGACTATTTAAAACCCTTGAAAGTTTCCTTCACTTCAGTAGTTATGCTTTGAGCTCTTGATAATGCAAGAGCTCTACCTATAACCCCTGAAAAAGATGCATCACTAAGTGTTTACACTTACCTAACTCAAAACTGTAAAAAACCAAAAAAATCCCCCAATCTAGACCATGGAAGTGTATAAGCTTCAGACTGAGAAACTCGACAAAAGTCCTAGGATCAGATTACTAAACAGATAATTTTAGCCTACAGAATAATGGCCAGACAACTGAATAAAAGTTCACAATGAAATTAATGTAAGGAAGATTTGTAAACATAGCTCAGCTCAGGACACCAAACCAGTGAAATGCATATAAAAAACCCCCTAGGGACTAAAGCATATTGTCAGGAAAGTCTTGGATCAACAACTTTGAAAAGTGCTAGGTATGGTTAGGAGGAGGACAGGGACAAATTCTCAGCTTGAGTGAACCACCTGTGATCATCCTACTCATATAACAGATTTCTGCTCTTGATATTCACAAAGAATTATATATATTAAAAAAAATATAAATGAAGCTATAAAGGATAAAGTGGATTTTTAAGGAAGAGGATAAAGAAGGCCAGGACAGCTGGCAAAAATACAGAATGGTGTCTGACAGGTACCTGGAAACTTTGATCTTTTTTCTCTGTCATCAGCATGTCACTGCAGAATCTTTAAGAAACTCTTAAAAGTATTGAGNATGAAGCTATAAAGGATAAAGTGGATTTTTAAGGAAGAGGATAAAGAAGGCCAGGACAGCTGGCAAAAATACAGAATGGTGTCTGACAGGTACCTGGAAACTTTGATCTTTTTTCTCTGTCATCAGCATGTCACTGCAGAATCTTTAAGAAACTCTTAAAAGTATTGAGATCAATTATATCAACATATTTGTTGATAAAACACCAGAACTGCCACACTAAACAGGAAAATTTAAAAAATCAATACAATAAAGGACAGTGATCTGCAAACAAGTACACAAAATGCAAGACATAACAAGGTTTGTATTTTACGGTAACTGCATCTTATTATATGCAGAAGCATCTCCATTTCACTCAGAACAGCTAACCTTCCAGTCTGTAACCATAAGCAGTTTGAATACAGTGACATGTTACAAAATCATCAGCAAGGCTATGTACTGCAAGCAAAACTGTTCATAAAATCAGATTAGACAGAAATGAGGCTGCTGAAACCAGCTTTACACAAAATCCTGGGACAGTGCTGCATGTTAGCAAGGCCATCATAATGAAGCAGGGGATCAAGGGACTCATCATCATTTGTGGTCACTTTAGCAGTCCCCTTCCCATTCTCTTCTCAGAGCACGGCACAGGCTTGGTGGTGCTCAGCCATGGGAACACTCAAGTGACAGATTTAAGAACACTGACCAGACCTGCCTTGAGTCATTGGCAACGTTCATTTTTTAACGAAATCCCCAAGTGTCACTTTCACCAGAAAAAAAGGAAATCAAATCAGTAACACCTTTTGTATGAACACCTCTTTAAGTACCAAACAAACTCACACCACCCAAAATCAAAGTTCCTCAAATTCATTTTGTCAAATGTAACCCCTAAAGTAGCAGGGATTCCCTTGGGATCAGTAAAACTGTTACCACATGCTACAGAACTGCTAAATGAAACCAAGTATCATTGCCAGATACAGCAGTATCTGTCAGCAGTTTTTAGAGCTGGGACAGATACAATTAAGAGTAGCACTATTAAGAGACATCAAGTGCAAATATTTTCAACTTCCTGGCTCAAAACCCTGCAAAAACCCTTAAAAAGAAGTATGAAGAAGAACAATTAAGCTTGCCCTCAAAAAGGGAGACAATGAGGCTGGAAACTCGGGTCAGATAAATGGCAGAAAAGTAACAGTGGACAACCTAACAAGTAATTGTTCACTGCAAGTACAGTGGACTACAAAGAAAATGAATACAAAAGAACACAGTATCAACAACTGGTCAATACAAAATGAGTAACATTTGGAAATTCCATTGCTGAGACAAAAGTGTCCCAAGACCATCTCTTCTCTTTCCAATCAAAGTGGAGCAGAGGACTGTCAGCAGGCTATGGCTCACATTTGAGGATTTAAAAACTCAACCCCACCCTCCCAACATTTGTATGGTTCCAGTCATAAAATTGGCATATTTAAACATTAACTAGCAAAGGTTTAAAAACATCATTTATTTCATTCTTAACTCCATTAATTAGAACAAAGGCAAGACTGGGAGGAAGAAGGGGAAATACAGAAGGGACCCTTGATGATTTAACTGAGAAGCATGAGATGCTGTCAACCACATTTTAGGTGCTTAAAGGCTTTTCAAATTTTTCTGCTTCTGCTTATCTGCCTGCGCCAATACTGGCAGATATGTAAACTCCCAAAGGCTGCTGAGCTGAAGAAATCCGATTTTTTGTGGTCTTAGTACTTAGAGATTAAGCAATTTGAAATTACCAGGCCTTGAGTGCCAGTGCCCAGACCTTTCTACTGGGGCAGGGACATGCAGCAGACCTGTCTGCAAAAGATGTGCCTGGCTGTTGGACCTCCTGCAGCAGGTGGTAAGAAGGAGTTGGATGGCTGGTTCCAGGCGCAGGCTGCAGCGGACTCACAGTCCACAGCCACAAAGACAAGAACCCCCCACCAGCACACACAGAAGGGACAGGGGCAATAATTCAAAGGAATGGAAGCTTGCAATGGCAAGGACCGGCAGCAAGAAGAAACTTCTCCCAAAGGCTGAGGTGCCCTTGCCAAACAGCTTCACTGCTCTGCAGACTGAAGAGGAAAGGCCCACCACATCAGCAAAGATCCTGGAGCTAAGGCAGCCCCATCTATTCCCCGTGCCATTGACAGGGCCTGGGTTCTCAGACCATGGGACTTGCTTTGAGAAACTGGGTCTGTGAGGGACTGGTGGGAAACCATCTGTCAGAACAGAAAGAGCATCTTTGTTCATAGCCTTATCTGGACAGTGAGGAGGGTTTTGAACTGAAGTTATCAGAAGAAAAAAACCGAGGGTTGTGATCAGGAGCACAGAGTATGGGTGGAAGCCTGTAGCCAGCAGTGTTCCCCAAGGGTCAGCACTGGGTCTGGTCCTGTTCAACTTGTTAAATGACCTGGATGAAGGGACAGAGAGCACCCGCAGCAAGTTTGTTGATGGTACAAAACTGAGAGGAGTGGCTGGTACACCAAAAGGTTGTGCTGCCATTCAGTGAGACTTGGACAGGCTGGAGAGTCGAGCAGAGAGGAACCTAATGAAATTCAACAAAGGCAAGTGTAGGGTCCTTCCTGGAACGACAAATCCCACACACCAGTACAGGCTGCGAGCCAACAAGCTGGAAGCAGCTCTGTGGAGAAAGACCTGGGAGTTTCAGCATACAGGTTCCTTGCAAGCTAGAAGTGTGTGCCCCTGTGGCCAAGAAGGCCAATGGTACCCCCGGGGTGTGTTAGGAACGGTGTGGTCACTACCCAGAACTGCTGCCCAGAGAGGTTGTGGAATCTCCTTTTCTGTAGAAACCCACCTGGACACAAACACATGTAACCTGCCCTAGGTCACCTCCAGAGGCCCCTTACAACCCCAACCATTCTGCGATTCTGTGAGCAGTTAGAAGCTGCAACAACAGAGATATTTAAGTACAACCCAGTGGAAACACTGCACTGCAGTAGTAATCCAGTCACCTCCTCTCACTCCTCTTCCTAATCTTTCAGCTCTTGGGATGGAGGGGAAAAAAAAAGCATGTTGCAATTATTCAACCATAAAACAGTTACTAAGTTCTCCATGCCGCTATAATTGACATATAACACTACAAAATATTGACAAGGACAGCTAAAACTTAGTGAACACCTCCTCCCCCCCAAAAACCCAATACACAAAGAAAGAAAGAAATGATGTTCTTTGCAGACATGCTATAAAAAACCCCAACTTTAAAGTTTCCAAAATTTCATGTCTTACTGTCTTCAAAACAAAGGCAAAATGGAAGGTAGAGAGGAAAAGGAAAAAAGCTATAACTTTTTGATAAAAGCAGCATGCCATACAAATTGCCAGTGGTTGAATTACATTACATGTACAGGTGAGTGCATTGCTTCCTAGAAAACCATTTTAAAACACTGAGATATGTGGCTCTGAATTGCACAACCCCCTTTCTACCACAAGAAAATATTACATTGCCCAAATGTACCATCTATTACAAAAGAAGATTATTAAGGAAGAACATTCCAGCCATTGCAAAGTACTGAGCAGTATTACTAAACAAAACACAACAAGCACTCACCCAGAATCACTGAAGTCTTTAACATTGCTTGTTTACCACACACCTCGCTTACAGCAACTTTCCAGGAAAGTACTGGAAATAACATTCATTGCAGCAGAATTACTTCAAAGCAGTTCAGTTTGCCTTCTGTAACTGGAAACAATGCTCTACTTTCAAGCAGCACTTCAGGCAAACAAAAAATAAAATAGAAACTAAAAATCAGAATATTTCCCTTCACCCTTCCCTTGGTTTGCATGCCAGTTTCAGTCATTTGCACAACATACAAAAGCTAAAACATGGAACTGCACAGGTATTATGACCATTAAACACATTCTGAATGTGTTCACTACAGAGAACAATCCAAAATTTGGGGTTGTAGATTCCAAAGCCTTTACATTTAATCAAATATTTCTAATCTTATGTTCCATGCAAACTTTTGTGTGAGACCAAAAGAAAATCACCCTAAAACAACTTCAAATAATTTTGTTTTCTGCACTGTTTAGTAGGCTTACATTAAGGCATTAAGAATCTTAAGTGAATAAGCACGTAATGAACTTAGCTTGACTAAAAAAAACCCCAAGAAACAAACAAACCTGAAATGTAAAGAATACGTATCGCTAGGTCCAAAAAAAAGCAGATTTTTCTCTTCTATACATAGCTTGAAATAAAGGTCTTGCTTTCCAAACTCCAGATACCTCTTTAACATGCAGCTACAGAAGAATTCAGAAGACACAGCAATATCAAACCAAGAACACTCTTAACAAGAAGTGTGAAAACTACCACCATAGGCTTGATATCGAGTTCCCCACGGACTTTAAACAGGAGTTATCATATTGCACACCTTTAAGGTTAGGCTTGCTGCCAGCAATTTCAGCAAGAGTACACTTCAGCACTGTATTTGTGAGCAAGAGTTCATCACAACAGAATTGTACCTGTTTTACTGAGACTTTGCCAACTGGGAAGCACCATGATTATGCAGTGCATCACATCTACACTACACCAGCACTGCCCCGTTGGAAGGTACAACACATGAAGTGCTTTCTAACCCACATATGACACTGACTTCAGTGGAATATTTCACTTCAGAAAAGAAGCTAAAATGGCACAGAAAAGCATTTTGCCTAACAACTTAATTCCTTATGTGTCTTATGCAATCATATGACTCTTTTCAAAGTTAGAGCACTACAGAGATGAAAACCAGAAAAAAAAAAATCTTAAGACCATAAAACCGCACTGCTTTCAACGGTAGCACTGTCAGGATTTGCACAGCAGTGAAAGCTGCTATGGCCACTACTGCTCTTTAAAATTGTCCTAGAAATCTAAGTTGGTTTTCTTAATCTTTGAGTCCAGTGGGGCATTAAAACAAAAGTAAAAATAGCCCAAACAGTTACACTGCAGTGACTGGCGACAAAACATGCTTCTAGCTGCAGATCTCAGCACTTCACCAGCTTTAAACATGACAGCAGTTCACCAGTACAGAATATATTTATTAGCACAAGGGCTGAGCTGTAGATAAACAGCTCACCTGCAGGCAAACTGTGACTTCGTTCAGATTCAGAAACACATTATTAACCCCTCCTTCCCACCTTATCCTCTAGATAAAGCATCTCTGTATTCCTTTTGGAAAAACTTCTTTAAACAACTAGGACTGTGCAATAGCTGACTGACTTGGGGAATTCAATCCCACATTAAGATTTTGAATCAAGAGATTAATTCAATAGGAGAAAAGGAAATTTCAGTGGAATCTTCATCTCTGCTCCAGCACCATGTTGGCCACTTCAAATGTAGGCTTCTTAGACTTTTGAAGTCTCATGTGTCGTAACACCAAAGGTTGAAGAGCTTCTGAAACACAAACTGATAAGTTTCAGTAACTGCAGGTAAAAAAACCCAACAGTTTTGTGTAAACACTTCAAAAAACTCCAAAAACTTACAGACAAGACTAGCCAGGAAGAAGCATTTCTGTGACTAGGACACACAGTATCTCTTACAACCTTTGTTTTCAATATGTTGAAAGTGACACAGTGAGATATGGACACTGTATCTTATTCTATTCTCGAAGATGCTTTATTCCAGACAACATACCAAGGCCACTTAGAAGAGTTCTTCGCATGTACCCTCCATGCTGCCCAATATATCCCTTTCTATCATAGAATATTCATAGTTGGAAGGGACCCACAAGGATCATGGAGTCCAGCCCCTGGTCCTGCACAGGACAGCCCCAACAATTCCATCATGTGCCTGAGAATGCTGTTCAAATGCTCCTTGAGCTCTGGTAGGCAGCTGTGACCACTGCCCTGGGAAGCCTCTTTCAGTGTCCAACTCCAGGGGAAGAGTTTATTCCTAATATCCAATCTGATGGATATTAGGAATAAATGTCCCAAATCTGTCCTTACAAGACACCACTGCAAATTTTACTTCCATGGCAAACATGCTCAACCACCAGTCGGACAACTCACCACTACACTGTCTGAGCTGATATAGATACAAAATGTTCATCTCATTCTCAGAATAGTAAGTGACAAAACAATTATATGCACTGTATTTTTCCACGGAAAAAAGTTGTTCGGCTTTTTTGATGTAGCACGATCTAGCTCCTTCCTAAATCCAAACCCACTTAGTATATGCAAAAGAAGCTTCTGCCAACTGTCAGTTCATAATTTTGAGCATTGGGGATTAACACAGTTATATATGACAGGACAGTGGAGCTGACCTGCAGCTTGGCAGGTTCTCTGCTGTGACTCAGCTGCCCTAGTTCATCTCTACACAGTTAAAAGCACCACATACCAACAAAGAACGGGACACACCTGAGCCAGAGGACGTCACCCAGTAAGCTCTCCCACAATCCAGCTCAGGACACACACCCAAACAGCTCTGTGCCAAACTGTATAGTCTATTGAAACCAACCCAGCAGCAGCAATATAACTTATCAATACTATGGGATGTCTTTGTGCAAAATTCTATAGCATCTGCATTGTTGAGCACAGTTTACGTTCTTAAGATCTGAACAACTAAGACTTTTTATGTTGCAGCCATACACAGAATCAAACAGAACAACACATGATAGCAATGCCATTAAGAATTTTTGTTAAGAATCCAGGACATCCAACTTGTCAAAACCTTCTATTCAACCTATTTCTTTCTGCTGACATAACACCAAAACTCACCCTCCTGTTCAACAGAAAGAATGAGCTCTTATTTTTCCCAATCATTCCAGAAGCAACGGTAAAAATTTACAAGTAGCCTCCCTCTTTCATGTTTTCAGCTTCTATCCTGGACGAATCCATAGCTCATACATTTTCTGTCCACAGGAAACAGAAGTGATAAACTTTGCTAATATAATTGTGGGTGCAAAACTGACTACAGCCTTGCTGGTCACTCCAGTTCGCAGCACTGGCACCAAAACTAATCTCTGCAGATGGAAAAAACCTCACTGTTCATTTAATGGTCCAGACATTAACCCAGCAAAGAGACAAAACTTACTCTAAGAAAAGACTGAATGCACTACATAAAACAAAAGGCTCGTAGTTCCCAGAGATTCCTCACTGCTTGCTAGTGCAAGTGATTTAGAACCCCTACCTATGCAAAACATAAACCAGCTACAGTTAAGAAAGCTAAGGTCACTTGTTTGCCTAAGTTGATTTCAAGGGGAAAACAAATCTTAGAGAAACAAATCCTTTTATTGGGTCATTTTATAAGCAAAACAAACCAAAGAACATGCTACCTAATTTCCTTGTTTGCTGTGTCCTCCCATCCCTTTCTGCCAAATACAAACAAGCACACACCAACAATTCCAGGCAACTGAAACCAACGATCAATGGCACAAAAACATAGGAAATGCTGTTCTTAAAAAACTCTTGACACCAGACATGTTTTCATTTGTTAGAAAAGCCTCCACAGAAGCATATGTATACCCAAGACTCATCCTGTACTGCTGGCATGTTATCAAATAAGAGAGCACAACTGCACATAGGTGATCTTGCTGTATTACAATTCTCCTAATTAATTGCCATTCATCAATTCTGCTCTCATTTCACTAATGGGTAAAATAGTGCCATTCATTTTAGGCATCCCTCATTTTCTTACTTGCTCTGACACTCTGTTTTGTCTCTAAAATTGAAAGGTTTGTTTTGTCATAAAGCAAAGAATTACAAAATCACTCAGCACTGTGTTTTTTCAACAGAGAGTCTTTTGTTTAAGCTTACTGAGCTAGAGATTGCTTTAACAAAATACATGTCACAAAATCAGAAAAATCCATGAGGAAGCTATGATTACTAAAGGTGAGTGGAAAAATTAATCATCTAAGACTGCAAACTCACCATGTTTGCATATGTAATAGCAAAGTGAAAGCAAACCGTTTTAACATAGTAACAAAATAAGTATGTGGAACACACACATAATAATTTCCATTCTCTTTCCCAACCCCTGTGTAAGACAAGACATGGAGGCAGTTTGTCTGCATGCTTCCCAGAGGATCATGGCCCTAGATTTATCAAATACAATACTAATGGCAAACTATAGAAAGGAAAAAAAACTCAATCTTACTCCTTATCAAATGCTGAATACATAATTAGTGTAAGTATCCAGTCTTTTTTCCAACAATTACAAGGAATACTTCAGAAAATATCAGGTGTTCTTCTACCACAAATTAACCATCTGTAGTCGCAAAATAGTTCCCAAGGCAACCATAATTCACTCAACCAACGCACACCATTCCCTTCCCATTACTCTACATTCTGCTAAGTGAGTGCTCCCTGCCTGGCCCACCATACAAACAACTGTGTGCAGCAGATCAGAAGAATGAGCAAGGTACACAAATTAGCTACTCCTACGTGTTTAAACTGACAGTTGTCAAGCGATATATACATGAGCATTTTATACTGCACAGGTAAGGGTTTTGGTCGTTTGGGTTTTTTTCCCCCCGCCATGGGAAGATTTCTTAAGCTCATGTTACCCCTGCCATATTTATAATATTGGTGCTAGCTGGTTTCTTTTTAAGAAAGGGCATAGAAAAAAAAAAACCCTAACAAACCAACTAACCTCTTGTTCACATACCAGTTATGAGGAGATCCTTCTTCCCTTGGCAAGTTCTGGGTAATGTTTGCTTTCATTATAATTTTAAAATGAAAAGCAAAAGCTAAAGTATCTTATATCTCAACAAACTGTTAATCATATACTAATAAAACAAGCACCTGCTGTAATTTTATAGGATTTAGTGTGAGCAATTTCCTAGCAATACCTTTATTGCACTGTTACTTCAAATAGCATCATTTGCTACTTTGACCATTCTGTGCACATGATCAGCAGCATTACTTTCCTTATATTTCAATCCCCTGTGTGGATTAAGCCAGCACTACTACTGAAGGTCTCCTGTCCACCTCTGGCACCTGCCCATCTATTTCCATACATTTTTCCTTCTCTTTGTGCTGCTAGCAAAGATCTGTGTAGCTGAAAGGGCAGCCCATATGAAGGAGCCAGGCTGGAGCAAAGCTGGCCATCCAAACCAGCTATGAGCTGCCACAGCCCTGTTTTCTCCATACCACTGACACTGGTGTTCAACTCAGGAAGAAAACTACTCCACAAAGTGGTGAGTGAACTCTGGTGAGTCAGTGTGCTTAGATAGCTCAGTTCAAAGTCTGTGAGCACCAGAATGGCACCAAGGGATGGCACCTGAAAGACTTTCACAGGAACAAGAGATTCATCCAAAGAAGAGAGACTTCTTCAGACTATAACAGAATCTGCTGTTACTCTAAAGGGAGAAAAATCCCCAAACAGTCAGCCCCTAGAGATGGGAATTCGGTATGTACCTTGTACCACTGATCAAAGCCAAACTAAGGCCATAACCCAACACGTCCGATGGCAGAAGGATGGCTTCTGAAGGGGAATGACACACAAGTCGAAAGAGTTAAGGAACCACTAATCTACATCTGGATGTGGAACCAGGAAATCTGAATGTCTCACATCATGTAGCTTTGCACCTCACAACTGATCAAGGGATTATCCTGTCGGTCTTGTTCTTATGCAAGAATTTTTTTTTCAGATTTCTTATGTTGTCAGGTGAGCAAGCCTAGTCACAGGCTGTATTGAAAGCCACATGCTGCTTATCAGCTTTCTGAGCAACCGAGGAAACCAAGCTACTCAAATTAAGCCCTGGCAAAATAGAAACCTTCGAAAGAAGAATTCAAGAAACATTTTCCACGTCTCATTGGGAGCTCCTGAAACTAAGAATAATAATAAAAAAAACCAAACCAAACAATCCTGAGTTTATCTCCTAAGTACTTGCAATGAAGTACCTCACCATACCCTCCCACTGCCGTAGTGTACAAACTGTAGGACATTAGGACGTGCTTCTAACAGCATGTGAAGAAGAAAGCACTACCTCTATAGCACAGGAAGGGAACAAAAGCACAAACGGGCCAAGTGACAGATAAGGAAGCACAGTTTGTTGCTGAAGCAGAAGCCACCTCCCACCCATCACCCTCAATCTACCTTAGCTCCCCTAGCAAATATTTTTCAAACAAGTGCAAGGGAAAAGAACCTAAAGGGCTCTGACAGTTTTTCCAAATCTAAAATAAAAGATATCACAATGTATGATATAACATCTCTAAGGCTGAAATCTGACACCACTCTTCATCGCCACACTTCACATTTATCTGTGGTTAGCAGATACTCAACCTAAAAGTATTTAAAACTTCTCCAGAATCCTGGCTGCACTGTTCAGAATATTCAGTTACAAACTATCTGAGTGTGGACATCCCAGGAGTATAAGCAAACCCAACAGCAGCAGATAGTTCTTGATACCTAACCTGGACAACCAACGTTGCATAACAAACTGCTGAAGCTCACCACATTGCAACAAGCACAAAGTACTTTTGTAACCCATTAGAGAAGCTGGGCTGTATTTTCTAACACACTCTCCAAGCCAGCCTTTAAGAGCACTTGGCCTACATAGCAGTACAGCCCCACATCTCTCTGTAGGTTGGTACAACTCTGTACAAGGCATGTAACCAACAGTTACCACCCACTAATGGATATATAAGCTAAAAGTCTTGACAAATAAAAACAAAACCCCACAACTATAATGCATTTTATTTTATGAAAGGATTCCAATGACAGAAGAAATATTTTCAGCTGATAACCCACTATTCTTCCTGCCTTCAATAAGCCAAAAGCTATTGTGAATAAGCTAACCACATACTCAAGGATTCATTGCATCTCTTTCTTACTGCCAGCTCCATGTAAACATTATAAAGAATACTTCAGATTATTTTTCTATATTGAGTATTTCCTACAATAACTGTAATATATTCCAAGCAACTGTTCAGAAAGATGAAACTAAGGAAAGATTATTTAAATATCTGTTCTTTCCTCACCTGATATCTTAAGTCTGAGAACTTTCCTCCTCTTTACAGTATATTCCAGGGTACAGTTTCACATGCTCTCAATGCCATAGTGCTTTCCAGAACCCAAATCCTCAGTATCAAGCATTACATAATTAGTATATGACATGCTTCAAAGTCAAGGCCACAAATAATTAAAAACACATTCTGAATGCCAATATATGTCATAATGAGCAAGAGTGGTGACAAGAGAAGCTAGTACCATCCCAAAAGATAGTCTTGCTACATTCACAGAATCATAGAATCGCTAGGTTTGGAAGGGACCTCTAGAGATCACCCAGTCCAACACCCCTGCCAAGGCAGGACCAACTGGAATAGGTGACACAGGACCATGGCCAGGTGGGGTTTGAATGTCTCCAGAGAGGGAGACTCCATGACTTCCCTGGACTGCCTGTTCCAGTGACTGTGCCACCTCAATGTAAAGAAGTTCTTCCTATGTTGAGGTGAAACTTGTGTTTTAGTTTATGGTCATTCATCCCTGTTCTGTTGTTGGGCACCACTGAAAAGTCGGGCACCATCCTCCTGGAACCTGTCTTTGATATATTTATATGCAAAAATGACATCAGTCTTCTCCTCCCTAGACTAAACGGGCCCAGCTCCCGCAGTCTCTCCTCATAAGAGAGATACCCCAAATCTCTCATAATCTTTGTGGCCTCTGCTGGACCCTCTCCAGGAGCTCCTTGTCTTTCTTGTACTGAGGAGCCGCGAACCGGACACATTCCCTTGGAGTTCGGGGGCTGTCTACAGCCGGGCAGAGCCCGCTCAGGGCACAGGTGCGCCCAGGCGACTGGGTGAGCTGAGGAAGCACCGCACCCGCTCCGCGGGGCAGAGCCGGGGCGAGCATCTCGCTGACACAGACGGCACGTCCTCACCCCCCCAGGGCCGAGGCCGGCGCGGCCTCGGCGGCTCCCCGGGGGCGGCCCAGTCCCCTTGGGCGGCGCACGTCGGCGAGTCGGGCGAGCAGCCGGGCCCCCGGCACCGCCCGACGCGCTGTCCCCGGGCCGGGGC